>UZAN01044186.1:17752-37510 GCA_900618425.1 Echinostoma caproni | reverse complement strand
CTAACTTGATTTTGTCTCTGGACTACTGGATCCATGCTGTAGACCAAGGCAGAGCGGTAGATATTATTTACCTGGACTTATCTAAACCATATGATAAAGTGAATCATCAAATACTGTTACGGAAGCTGTATAACTATGGAATCCCTGGATTCGTACTTGTCTGGATCGAAGAGTTTCTTCGCCTATGTGCAATGTCAGTTCGTGTTTCCGATTTACTTTCTGATCCAATAGATGTCAACCGTGNCGTCTTTGGATCCCAAACCCTGTTGTTTGCAGACGATGCCAAAATATGGAGGACAGTAACAAAACCAGAAGATTCACCTGATCTCCAGAACGCCCTTGACGAAGTCCACAGATGGTCTGTCTCCAGTGACATGGAATTCAACGTTACTAAATGCAAAGTCCTATCACTACGTCACAATGGTAGATTTTCCTACATTCTTAGCCACGAAACTCTGCCTCATGCTCCATCCGAGAAGGATCTGGGAGTAGTCATTCGCACAGACTTGAGTTGCTCTACAAACTGTTCCAGGGTATCGTCCATCGCGGTAAAACAGGCTGGACTGCTGAAACCTGTTTTTGGATCCGGCTTTGTTTCCACGTCTGTTAGCCACATATATCCGTCCATACACCGAGTACTCAATTCAGACCTGGAACCCATGGCTTTAGTTAGATAGAAAGACACTTGAACATCCACAGAGAATGGCTACCAAGATGGTCAAAGGTCTACATTTCAAGGCCTATGGCGGAAGATTACAGCTCTTGGGGCTATACTCGTCTCAATATCGTCAAATCAGGGATGATACGATTTTCCTGTATCGGAGCTTTCAACCATCCATGTAGATCTCTTTTGTTTCTATCAACCAATGTTCATCTCAGAGGGCAGCCATTGAAGTTGGCACTCCGAAAGAGCTGTCTCGACTGCAATCGCCATTCGTTTTCAGTCAGAGTGTGCAGCACATGGAACTTTCTATTACCTCACGTGGTCTGTGTGCCAATACTAGTATCTTTCAGGCGTCAGCTTGAGGATGCTCCGGCAAACAATAGGTTTCAACACCCAACTACATAATATATTCTTTTGTGTTCGTCACAAACATTACATTGCTCGTTTACGTGCATGGACTAACTATGCTCTTGAGAATCGTGTTCCGAACCCAAAGTTTAAACACCTTATGGAATTTGATAAGCGAAGTCTTTGTAAGTTTTTTCCCATAATAAAAAGTTGAATTTGAATTTATCGAAACAACCGAACTCAAGGCGTAGGCTAGATAAGTGCTTCTTACTTTCCGAAAACTGTGAGTCCTGACAATCAATGTTTGTTTAATAATAATAATAAAAACTTGTGCTTTTAGTTTTTTTACATACTACCATATTACAATCGTAATCCCAAATTAAAGTCCCTCGAAAGCTGTGGTTCATTCAATAAGAGGATGGGAAATTGAAGATAATCAGGTTCAAGAAAAAGAATAGAATAGAATATTATTAGGTTATCGTTACTTATGCGATCCGAGCAGGACGCAGAATGTTCTTCGACGAACGAATAACACATACTGATCACTAGAATTGAAGTCAACAGCGATAAACAGGGAACGTTAAACACCGTTTGATCATTTCATTGAATCTGCTCAAGACACGATAAAGATGTTCTGTTTGTTCTGCCTACTCTACAGCACAAAAGAATATTATTTCTCTCCGTTGGAATTGTGGTATACTACTTCCGACTAATGACAGTCTCGCTCTCTCTCTCTCACCCTGTTTGCATAAAATCAATCTAATTGATTCACTAAAAGCCATTTGTCGTTTTTTGGTATTCATAGAAGAAAAATCTCACGTGCCACCCCTAAAACCCCTCCCTCTGGTTCCACTCCGCTTCACTTCATCGCAAATGATTTGTAGCAAGAAGCCGAATGGTTTCCCGTCCGCATCATTCGTGCACCCAGATTCAAAAGTGACGCGACCAAATCGATAAACAACAATCTGTTCATGTTCAAGATTGACGCGCATTCGTTCACGCGCAACGAGCCGCCAACAAACGAGTTACATGTGTTCCAGGTAAGCGAGCAAAATACGAATGATAAATCAAACCGATCGGGCCGGGATTTCATACAACAAATAAGAGTTGAGAAATTTAAAACTATGCATTTTTGGTTCACTTATTTTGTTTTCGTGAGTGCCTGTATCTAACGGAATTAATCTTAAAGTCTCTGACCGCTTGCACATACGCACACACACACACACACACACACAAAACAACAAAATCAAAGTACGCAACAGTGACATAGCGTTTTGTTAGGCTGCCAAAGTACAGTGGTAAACGAGCGCAAGTCATTAACAAAACATCATTTTATTTTATTGTGAATAACTTGTGCGAAGCGTACATTTCAAACTGAACTCACTTCGTGGAGAAAAACGAGAAACAACTAGTTCACGGATTTCAGAGAAACAATTCAGGAGTGCCGTTCTCTTATTCTTCTCTCTTCCCTTGTTTGTGAGTACATATGCAAGACAGGGCACAGGCGAAGTTCAGTGGACCCTGATAAAAGAGATGGTGTATATGCCGGAATTCAAGCAATGTGAAGAGATTTGAACGATAGCGTGTTTCTGCTAAAGTCAACGGTGTTCACGAGAATTCCTTTCGGAAAGCGGATAAAATGGTGTATGACAATCTGACAGTGTCTTCTCTAACTGTTTAAGGAAATCGGGTAACACGACTAAGAAACGGGGTGAGTGAGTTAGGGAAATTAAACAGTGCTAAAAAAGGTAAGATGAAGAAGACATACAAATATCCGAAAATAGGAAACAAATTCACTAGGATAGATGAGTATAGGACTAAAACTCTGCGTCGAAAAGATCTCTTCACACGTTCTTCAGGAATCACAGTTTGGGTCAATCTCTCTGACACTGTGGCGCCAGAGCATACATACCGATTACATAGGGAGCCCTTGACACGTTTTGTAAAACGTTATTAGTTGTTTTTATCCTGTTTGTGACGGATAAATAGTATTCTGTGACAGACTTCACTGGAATTCGAATTCTGTACCACTTGCTCTGTGCAGACAGACTGTTTGGGAAGAACACGTCAAATCTGCCTCCTAATCCTTCCTCAAAAACAGAAAATTATGGTCAAAAATGGTAGAACTCAATCAATATCTTTGCTCGTAATCAGTACCGCATTTTTCTTACAGTCATCATATTAGTTCCCAGTTTACCTCGGAAGTCACACATGCATCTGATTCTGATGCTCGTCATTCCAACAAGGTAAAATGTAACAAATTCATGCATCTGTCAATCACATGAACAGACATTTTAAGCAATGCAACAATTGAGCAAACTCCTTATGGATATCACACGTCTAAGCCAGAGACCAGTCTCGCTCGGATATCTACAGTTTGAATCTCCATAACTTTAGACTGCATGAAGAACACACTCATTCCCAGCAAAGTGAATGGCGCCCGCATTACTACACGTGAGATCAGTTGTAGGCGTAGGGTGAATCCAGACCAAAGTAACATGTCATTATATTTTTACCAAATGTTTAAGCAGTCCCACTGAGCAAATAACGAGAACACAAACTGGCAAACAAGCTCGTTTTCAGTGTGTCTTATCCATGTCATTAAAACAATACATACATTATTAGTAACAGATAAGGATTTACAACGGAAAATGGAAAGTAATTCAAGTAGTCAACAGTTTATATCATAATTGGTCTCAAATTATCATTAGCTCTCGATGTTTCATCACGGCCATCCGGCCATGGGAGCTTGAGTGCTTGCACAAATTGTTTTTGAGCACTCAGAAGGGACTTACGAAGACGGACACTAACTGCCTCCGCTGTGGCTAGAATGCGAAACCGCACATACCTATAGACCGTCCCATTTTAACTCTATACAAAGGTTGGAACGCTTCGGTCACGTTTACGATGTGATTAGCATCGACAAGGTGTGACACAACTGCACTTGTGATTGACTTAATTATTCCATTTCTCAACCACTAAGGGTGATGTTCATGGATTGTGTTGTAATGTCATGGGTAAGATACACTGAAAACGAGCTTATTTGCCAATTTATGTTCTGATGATCTGCAGCTCCGTTAAACTGCCATTTAGTTACCAGAACAATAAGCATTTTAGAGCGTCGCGAAGAAGTGGGAGATCGAACTTTGTATGAAAAATCCTGGTGAAACTTAGGGTTGCATTTTAGTGTTGTAATAATAGTCAACTCTGATTCTCCGATAAATCAAACTCGGACGGGTCAGAATATTAGCCCTAGTTTTTCCAATGGGTTACTTGGGTTGGTACACCTTCCTACACGCCCAGATCCCAGTCGTCACCTTTCCAGCGAATTTGTAGAGATGACCATTCTGAATGAGCGGAAGCCAGGACGATACCGTGATCTTTTATAATATTCTGTAATGCTTGACGCTTCTGTATTGCACAAAGAATAACTTTTTGAAGTAGTAACTTTTTTCGTCCCATGTGAACCGTATTTTTTATCATGCTAACAAACATATTCAACCAGGAAATAAACCGTTGGATGTCACATTACCAGAACTTGTGCTGAAAAACAGGAAATGGAAGGGGCTTCTTTGAAAATTTAGAAAATGACCTTTGACTACTGATTATTTAACAGTACTTAAAGTTTCGAAGCATCAATGTAGTAGGCATTGACGCGACCACTTTGTTTTTCTGAACGAAGAACAAACATGGTCGGTTTAATCGATGCTCCGGTGCATCACTGAGTATTTGACTCTGAATGAGCAGCACCACTAGGTAGACAACACATAACAACTTGACATCAACCACGAATTAGCTTTCTTTGTACTTCATGCGAATCGTGCAAACCCAGAATACGGTGATCACAGGGTCGGTTGTTTTTCAAGACCATATGATCGAAAAAAGCATAGCTGCGCATCCGAATGATGAAACAAACAAAGAGTGAACTATAAAAAGATTAGGATAAGAAATGAGTTAACAATGGGCTTCCCTTTCACGCATCGAAGACACTAGTCGGTTACAACTACATTCGCAATTGACTGCATCCGGAAACTGGCCGCTATGGATGAACGTCCTGCCAAGCAGAAAAAAAGTAAACACAAACACATTGACTTTGCCATTGAGGTTACCCCGTCGCATCAATCACTGTCCCCTATAATTAAGATAATAAGGACGGTTCTCGTTGATGGAACTGAGCGGACATCTAGCTAATCAACATGAACAGTTTGATTCATATGATTACGTAAATTAGAGTACGGACACGCGTTCACACATATAACTGATCCATCTTTGGACGATAAACAGCGAGTCAATTTTGAAGGACTTTGAACGGGGTAGAACAGAAAGTATGTTTATTGTCTATTGGGGATTTTTCATGTGCTGATCAGCAAAGATGTGGTTTCCAATAGGACCGGTACTTCTCTGGGAGTTTCTTGGAAAACGAATTTTTTCATTACTACTGGAGTCCTGCATGCTTTCATAAATTAGGTCTCTGTGTTTCAAATGTCCATAAATAAAACCATAATTTGATTTTCGGCAAAAATTACACACCATTTCTCAACCGCAAAATGAAACCTGTTCCATTGTATCAATCCAACTGTAGGTGCTCAGTTGTCCGGCAAAAGAAATTGTAGATCAGCTACTTCACTTGGGTGCAGATCCGGACTACTCACTGGCAGAGTAAGTACCATTTTCATCCCTCTTCAGTCTGAAACGCAGAAAGAGCTTCTTCATCATTGACATTTATATGAGTCTTTATAGCAGTATTTTCCAGATTCCTTTATACTCAGCAGATGGAATGTTTCAGAATGTAGCGGAGACTCCCATTCCGTCAGTAGTGGTTGACCTAGACCATGATGAGTTAAGAGCTAACTACAAAGAATAGAACAATTTTTATTCACAACAAAATTAACATTAATGATAATTAAGATGTAAATTTTGTGTACACTAATAGCCGATTGGTCTGCCTTTGTTCTTTGGGACTTTTTTGAGTCTCTTCAGCATCGAATTCACCAACTTTGTTATGAAGTCATTTTCTATTTTGTGCTCCATGACGTATTGCACTTTGCCTCCAATGTCCAATGTACAGGCAGCACATTGACCTTTCTCTTCAAAACAGAAAACAGATTTTCAATCACATGGAGATTCGGGCTATTAGGGGAAGTTGCATGAACTGAACCTTAGAGACACGCTTCTTTTCTGAAGTCTAAGAGTAAATCATGAGTGAATAAATCTCCTTAACTAAATAACTGTACTAACCTCTCGTGAAACTGGACATGGAACGTTATCCTGAAAAACGATAATTTTTCCAGACGATTTTTTTTAACGAAATTCTGGAAACATTTTCTTCATTACTGATGCCAATTTTCCACTATTCATGGTGCCTTTAATTAATGTCCACCGACAAGACTGACTATGTTTTATCTCTGCCCAGATGAGTAATCTCAACGGGTGAGTAATTCTCTCACTCTCTCTCTCAATACGGGCCTGCTTTTGCTGGGCGCTCAATGCTGGCTTGACTTCAGCTGAAACCTGACGCGTTTTAAATTCTTTCATTCTTCTTTGAAGAAGTATGAATGGTGGGGAAGATCTTCTCGTTAGATAGACGACAACGATTTTCTGTAATATTTTTCAGAGTAATACAAATTAATTCGTCCTCCTATTTGGATGTGCTCGCTTTACGACCTCCGCAGGCTGTTGTGGTTGTTTTTTTCCCATGGATTATACTGTAAATCGTGCTTTTGTTAACTTTAAAGCACTGGGCAAGATTCGATATGAAAAATCCCAGCATGTGTGCTCTTGCAATTCTACTTCCGTCCTCGTCACTGAGATAGAGAGAACTTTTGATTTCGAGCGCTGCTTGCTTCATTATGTTGATAACAATACGAACGTTCAAAACTATGCATAAAAATGAGCTTGATTTTAAGGTTGATTTTGATGAAAAAGGTATTTGTCGAATTCAAGGAGTTAGCTATCAAACATACATTATCATTCTGAAACCTTATTTAATACAATTTCTCCGAGTAGTGAAAGGATTTCAAGTGATTATTCAATAGAGTTTCTATAATGAATTATATGGTTGGATGGAATAATGCCTCATAACAATGAACCAGGATTATAAGGGTTTATGTAGATAATTTGGGATAATTCTTGAGTCACTCCTATTAGAATATATTGCGTTTTCATACTTGATAACGTTTGTGATTTGCATGTTGCCTAGCTAGCCAAGGTCAGGCACGTTTGATTGACAGTCATGCAGCCCATAAACTAGGTAGATCGAAGTGGACAAAAAATAAGTTATTGTCCATACCTAAGGCATTAATATAGGTGATAAATATAACGAAACTCTATTTGATCAGAAAGAAAATATTTGTGTGCATCACAATCGGCCAGTGCTGTATATATTGGTATGTATGGGTATGTTACCATATCCATGTGACACTCGGTTAGTATTCCTGGTAATTCTTTCAATCTGAATGAGGATAAAATGAACTGAAAGGTCTTTCTCTTGCGATCATTATGTAACCAAAAATTAATTTCAACCGAATCACAAGATTCTAAACAAAAACTTATAACGCGCATCTTTTTTCGAACGATCTTAGTTCAATATCATCGCGGATGGAGGAAGAATGAAACTACAAATTACTTACATTTCACCCAATTCTCGAACTGGAAAGAAGGTATACGGTCATACAGCTCTATTATTTTACAGATACTGAGAAAAACCATCAAGGCAGCATTATGTTATTAGATCTATTTGGAAAAACAGCGTGAAATCCATATCCACCACGAGATTGCAATGCATCGAACCCGCACGGACGGTATTGTCAGTCTCACATCACTGTCAGTGTTTATCTGAGACAACGAACATGACGTTAAACTTTGGTATGGGCATGAAGCTGTGCTGAGCAAGTCAGAAACCTGTAGGATGACGAAACTGCTTTAGTTGCTGGACCACATTGAACGCGTACCACTTAAAACCGAACTCATTCATCTGTACACTCGACTGGTGAATAGTCCTGTAGTAGAGTATCTTCACCGGGTACGGGCCATTCACTGGGCTCTATGTAATTTCTAACATGAGTTTCCAACTTTTCCCGGTTGAATATTTAACCCCCCCCCCCTGTAGTACAATCAGAACGCGAACAATATCAACTGTTTGGGGAGGAGTTTAAGTTCTGCCAGTTGAGTCCATACATGAACCTAGCGAGATCTATAACGAAAACAGATTCATAGATCTAGGGCACCCTATTGAAGAGAATATCCAGTGCACTCATTACTGGAGTTACGCCCACCGTTTTGACTGTATAACTGACGCAAAATGGAAGTAACTCTTTTCGATAAAATTTGAGCAACCACTTTCATAAACATAAGACTACATCCTCAAGGGTGCAAGTAAGTTGGAAGCTGAACTGAAAAAGCGAAAGTGTGAACAATTGGTGCAGTTGGGATGCGGTCAAGTGGGGCAGTTCGCCAAACAATGAATCACTATGCGTGAATAACTCAGCACGGACGCTGGAGTAGCTGAAGCACAACAATCTTGCAGTCAATATGATATGTGAAGATGGGAGGTGTGACAGTAGCCAATCAATGACTGACAACAAATGCCCGTGCAGTCAGAGGTTCAATCAACGGTAGGGTAGCAATATAAATCTCTACAATAAAAGCTCAAAGGATGTCAGAGTAACTCCTCTGAAATCGACTCGTTCTGGAGGTTATCTACTGATGTTAGCTGTATGATCTCGTGTGAAGAACACACACAAAATTTCTTCCCCAGGACCATGATTTGCTTGAAAATAGGCTTAGTTGTGTTGACCCCGGATCAAAATTCTTTCCGGGCTCTCTTTGTCATAGAAAATTTGGGAAAGCTGGTCAAGTGGACATACGTACGAATAAAATGAGAACTAATTTCCAAGCCGACAATCCTTTTTCTCAGAATATGATCGAAAAAAACTGAAAATAAACGTCGAGTAAGAGCTTATGGTTTTTCATCTAGTCACGAGATTCGGTGAGGACCGCTTCTCAGCTTCGTTAGGGGAATACATGCATTTGTAACAAACAACCGTTTGAGTCTGACTTTCCCCATTTGTGTGTTGTATGGCAACCCTCTGATTGGCCGCTTCCCCCTTCCCGAAAAATTGTATCTTTGTATATATTCAATAAAAAAGGAAGTAAAATGAAAAAGAAAAAAAGAAAAACAATGATAATCCTCAAATTAGAAAAATACTTCAATATTGATTCTTCTATTCATTTGACGCGGATTCGACGGTTGGAGCATACAGACTAAAGCCCATCACTTTAATCTCTCGCTTTTGGTCCAGCAATCACGTGGACAGTCCGGATATGTTTCATTCGCGTAAATTGGCCTCACACGTGGTTCACCCTCACGTGACATCAAATGCGACCATGTCTCGTTCTATGACATCAATGAAAGGGAACACTCTTCCACGTCATCCAGAATATCACTACGCCATAGATGTGACTGCTGAAGAAATTAGTAAGTTCAGTTGAATCCCAATGGTCTTAGGAACCTGTGTGATTCGTATTAACAGCTCACAATTCTTCCAGAAATGCTTGTGGTGAATTTTGTACTTCCATGCACTTCCATGCAATGAGAACTCCTGTTTGATGTGAGGCTATTTGAAATTGAATACCGTCTGGTGGTGTTTGTTTGGATCCATGTAGAAACGAATGGGCGGCGGCGATAAACTGGAAATTGTCAAGTGTAGTCTCACGCACGGCTTGTGCGGACCCAGAAAACAGGTTGAGGGCTGAGGCAGTTTATTTCTACGCAAACCGTGTTTGACTAGGTTACTTGACGACAAAGTATAGTCATGTTCAAACGTGGTGGTACAGAATGATATGTAAAATTGTGCTACAGTCAAACCAGAACAGAAGCGTTCAGTTACAAACACAAAAACAGAACAGTAGTAAGAAGTGATCAAATAAATAGTCATTCAGCTTCGATAGTCTGTCATTTAGCATTCAGTGTATCACAGTCAATGGATATTTTCATGTATAGTTAGACTACTTACATATATATAGTAGCCAAATTGCAAATGCTGAAACATTTGAATCCTCTTCTGGAGAATTTACAATCCTTACGGTGACGAATAGACTCACTTTCATCGTGTACACAGCAAATGAAGAGTGCAATGGAAAGCTGGAAGCATTGAACAGCTGTTTCAATTTGGTTGTCTCATTAGTGCAGTGCGAATCCGTCGACCCGACCGAGGATTGCCAACCCTGAACCGCTTTGGACGGTGGTGGCCGAGTTGTAACGTCACCAAATTATCGCCTCGGCGGATGTGTTCGAATCCCACCACTGCCAGCTGATTCCTCATTCTGTTTTGTTGATCGCTTTCCCCTTCCTGAATATTGTGTCCTTATATATTCAATAAAAGAAAGTACAATGAAAAATAAATAAGAAAGGAGAAGAACGCAGGTGTACTTACTGTCTGGTCGACCACCGAACAGTTGATCGCACCGTTTTTTAGTATTCCTTGCGCGTTGTAATGCACCCAATCATTGCAAGCTTGTTGCAGGCATCAAAATTCGTTCACTTCAGCACTAGCCTATAGGGTTATGACCTAACTAGGTCGAAACAACTGTACAGTACCTCCTAGTTGTCAGCATGGGCCATCCGTAACAAGGATTCAAAGATTAGGTACATTACACTGCGTACAGGATACGTAAAGAACGGTCCGATCAACTTCCCGGTGGTCGTACAGACAATACGCTTGCGTTCTACCTGTAATGAGGACCAGGGTTCACGATCTTCATTTGGGTCGATGGATTCGCACTGCACTGCTGAGACCCATACAATCTGGGCAACACGACTACTCCTCCAAATACCTAAAACAGCGCAATAGGTTGCATGACTGTTCCTCCTCTCGGGTAAAACTTTACGACTCCGCAGACACGCATACAATCTCTGTGGTCTTAGTGTGGTTCACTTTTGTAGCTGTGTGCTATTCAATTCCTGTGAGACTGATCGACCCCCCATGTTGTTTCATAAATTAGACTTTTACTGAAAAATTGTGTAACGCGGAGGAAAGGAGATCAGACGGTTGTCCTGGTCACGTTGGAATTCAACAGTAGTGCACCCGTTTCGTTACGCTATTGGAAACTCGAACCAACAACTGTTGTCCGTTCTTATGCACTTATCCAACCTGTATTAAGTGATATTTGATTCCAAATTCTTTTTGATTATTTATATGAATAGTGTCATTACCACATCAATCGTTTTATTGCGCTTAATCAAACAAAGGTACCGGTCTGATAAATGCTGAGGTAGAATTGCTCAATCTTTGCTTTGATGATATCGAAGAAACGTTACAATTGATGCGTGATCGTCCGGAAAAGAATCGTCGACGCAGCTCGGCCAGCACATTTGGCACGCTAACGAAAACTCGGAATCGTTTGAAGAGTCGCGGAAGTAAGTCAGCGAAAAATGACATGAAATAATCTCTCCATGCCCTCTATCCACCCGTAAAACTGAAAGAGGATCCCCAGGTGATAATCATCTGCGTCTCTTATCGCCGAGTATTTACCAACTATTCGAAGCGGCTTCCAATCAGCATAGATTTCATTACATTACGCCTATTCCACCCCACTTCACTATTCCTCCTTTTAATTCAACGATAAAGAAAGAATTGATTACCATATTCAGTAGCGAAGATTTACATTCAAAACAATGTAGACAATCCGCAGTCTAATTAATGATTGGTAGAATGCCAGAACTGTTTCACTATAAATGCGTTGAAGGTAGACATGCAGTGATTTATTAACCCAGTCGGTACTACCCCAAGGTAAAACTTTTATCCAAGAACAATGGCTAACTGTTAGCGAAACAAAATAGATAAACTTTACGGTCTAGGAAATCTAAAGCGTTCTATAAAACCAGAATATTTGTACAAATAAATTAAAGCAGTTGCTTTTGAACCGGTGAATGAGAAAAATCGATTGGACAAAAGTAATCGGTTCGGAAAAATGTAAAATCATCAATTGGTTCTCATAAATGCACACAAGATAAAAATAACTGATCTGTCTATCCTTGAAATTAATAACACTCACAGTTTTAGATTACAAAATATTCCCATTCTGTCAGAAAAGTTTGAAAGTGGCTAAAATTTGCCACGGCAAGCTCTGTGCTGAACTTAACAAAGCTGTTAAGTGCGTAGAGCACATTGGGAGGCTTGGACAATTTTAGATTACAAAAGATTCCCATTGTTCTGTCAGAGAATTCTCTGACAGTTCATTTTATTCTGAATCACCGATTTGTCCAGGAAAACACCGAAATGCTGTTCAACTTTTCTGACTATAGCAGACTGCAGTATTCAGAACAGACGGGAATCGCAATCGAATTACGGAATCGCACTGCCGAAGTCGGCCGTGAACGGGACACAGGAGAAGACCAAAGATGGAATGGCCGATTTGCTGGAACAAACTAACTAATAAGATATTAACCAATCACTTGTTTGTGCTCTGTTTACCACCGAGATTCTGCTTGAACCGCGCGGCCCCTAATAAATCGAAACAATTGGTCTGTGATTCTGTCGTGAAACTATAACACCTAGCTACTTTCATNTACTTTCATAAGAGCAAGAACAAGCATAGTCAGAGGGCAGGTTGAATTCAACTGTTTCACGGTATCTCTTCAGCTGTGTACAAACATTCTTGTGAAAGTTCGATCAGGACAATGATAAATCAGTGCAAAGGTCAAAGGTCACCAGTCACAGTTGGGTTGAACAGAGGGATAGGGTGGGAGAACATGTTTATCGATCGGAATCAAGGTGGCAGCCCTACCATGGGAGTGCTAGGCTGACCACAAAGTCTAATGGCTTCGTGACACCGAATGGTTAGCTCCTTGTCTGGCGTTATCTCAAACATTCAGATCACCAAACTGAACTTGAACAACTTCATGCCGATTTGAAGTCCCAAAGAGAACACAGTGCGAACATAATCATGCCAATAAATGATCATTAAAAAACTCACATCCGGTCTCAATATGAAATCGATCCTAATAATTTGTGATCGATGGCTTTATTTTATTTTTCCGAAACAATTAATTTTCCAAGTAGGGATATATTCTGTAATTAGTTGGTATGAAACGAATCACTGAAAACAAGCTTGTTCGTCACTCTGTTGTTTGTTTGAAATGTTCTCATGGAGGACCATTCAAACGATCTATGATCTGAATGTTTTCTGTCTCCAAAACAATCGTCTTTTGATTAGTGATATATATGTTGTGATTTAGTAGCATGATTACTGAAAATCACTGAAAACGAGCTTGCTTTATTTGAAATTTCAAGGTTGGTAACATCTGGGGAAAAATCTTTCATATGAGGGGCGTTTCACACAATGGAACACGTTTTTTCCTGGACCGTAGAACATACACTGCATGTGGCACATCCTGAGACTCCATCGATAAACTAGCATCAACAACTGGATTTTGTACAGAAGTTTGATCCCAAGCGGGCCAGAAGTGAACCGGTTGAAAAATCCTAGCAATTGTGCATAAAATTTGACAAAGTTGCATCCAGTTTATTACAAGCAATCCCATTCCGCTTAATCGAGTTCAATTAATGAAACCAATTAATCTGTTTCATTTAGAGCTGAACGATTTGACCATGAATCTACTAACCTTAGAAACAAGTAGACGAGGTTATCCCTGTTGATCTACGAATTCAGGTGACGGGCAATTAGCTCATAGATAATAATTGAAGCCGAAACTGTCTCTGTGAAAAGACAGCAATATTGAAATTTTGAATCCGTCATTTGTGACCGACCTTATAAAATCATTATGAATTGCTCTTGTTTTACAACTAAAGGGATCAGACGCGTGACTAATGTTTCACTCGGCAGCTGACACAGCAAGGCGATTCATTTAGACCAACAGACTGCATCAAGTTTTTCTGTCGGGATGTACGACCAATAATTTAGAAGATGATGCGCACATGACTGTTTTATTATGCCACCAGAGGAGACCATTCTACCCGGTCAAGTTTTTATTTGGATGAACTCATTGTAGGCTTCCATGGGGCCAATCAGATATTGAAATACATCCCAAAATGATCCTGCTTCAACTGTGTATTAGGATAAATTTCACTGGGTCTAAGTATATACCAGTGGGTTGGGAATAAGATCTGTACCATGAACCTACAGGTTCTCAAACACGATCCATTTCACATTCAAGTGTCTTTTGACAAGCCACGAACTAGTCAGGTCTGGAATAAATAAAAGCGTTTCAAGACCTGATGTCGAACGTAGTGTATTTACGCGCTTCGGCATCTACGAAATTTTGGACGGGAACGTGGTGTTTTTTTTCGCAGAGACCCGTTGCATCGGTTTCCATTAAACACGTGCCGTATTGTCCCTGGGAAATTTCATGATTTTGTCCAAACGACTTATTTCTATTAGGTAGTTTCTCATCGATGCACTCTCTCGTGGCTCATTTGTGAATTATCCTGGGGTGAGCCCAGCTGACAAGATTGAAGATCTGAGACATGGACTCAGTACCATAAATGACCTCAGCGTTACTTGGAAGTGTCTGCAAACACGTAAACCTTCTTAAAGGCAGTGGTGTTTCATCGATCCCCTTCATCACAGTGGTTCCAGAATGATGAATAATTACCCAGAAGAAAAATAGAGGAAATGAATTTTCCGACTCGTTCTCAATCGATGGAAAGACATCTAAAACAAAACGACAGATTTTCTTCTAATTTAAAAAAAGTTGTTTTTTAATGCACGTAGAACTAGCGTGGTAAACTGAAACAGCGATTTTATCGCTCAAGGGTCACGAAAAAGGAGAGACTGTTTAAAATTCTTCCTCTGAATGACTTTCATTTTCAGAGAAACTGATACATCAATCATGTTTGAAACCGAGCTATCTACCGTTTCCAATAGGATAACAACTATCGACTGTTACTTTTAGCTCATGCGTCTCATGGTGCGATTCTGATACCACCCGATCGGTCCGTGACACGCTCAGGCAGGAGTTTGACAAGATACCAGTTTTGGTCCACTCAGTTTTCGCTGTGATAACTTTCCCTTCACCCCTGTTTCTTTTCCCCTTCGTTTAGTCTTGTTCCGATATCCTTCGAAGTGAATTGTTCAGCAACATTTTCACCCGTTTCATATTCGGTAATATGTTTTAATTTCCTTTATTTTACAGGCATAATTCCATTGGAATGTAGCGCCGATCCCCAGTTCCGTTTTTTGGTCGAAGACTTTTTCCAGAAAGTGAAATTTGCTTGTATTTTGTTATCAAGACTTAGTGACTACGTGAAAGAACCCAAAGCTCCGGAGTTGATAAAAAAAGTGTTCAATATTCTGAAGTGAGTATTCACTAACGATGCGACCAGAAATCGCGTACAACTGCCATGATGCTTCCTCACTTATGAACAATTTTCATTATCATAGACAAAACAGATGTGTCACAACCAGTTTTTTTCTCACAATTGATGTAACCAAGCAAGAAACGCTACGGATTGCGTTATATAAGATTAATTTCATAAATAGATGATGATCAGAGAAGCACAGCTGTTAAACGTTTAGGAGAATATATCATTGGGTGGGTACAAGAGAATTTATTCTTATTTTTGGACAATTTCGGTGACCATGGTTTAGACGTGACATGCCATTGTGACAGAACCTTGGCCGTTGTGGCCTACCATTGACTGAACCGCTTGCCGAGTATGCCCTTGACATTATTGACTGATTGACCGATGCGGCCTGCTAGTAAACGCACGTTATACGAACGCTGTTACAAGGTCGAGTCGCCTCAATCAATCAGATATCAGTGTTGAGCTATCCATGCTGCTGGATTTGTAACGAAGCCCCCTGTTTGATCGCATTTATATTTCATATAGCACTTTAGTCAGCTGTTGACCGGCATGTCTACTCATTCGTTGATGCTTGCTTGCCCACCGGCCTGCAGACTGACTGCATGTGTACTTGCTTAAACGGGACACATCAGATACCAAAGCACCTGGGGTGCAGCAAGCCGAATCTGAGAAAATTGCATTGCGGCTACTGCAACCATAAATTTGCCCCCGTATCTGTTTTGATTTCCTTTACCGCACTCTGTGAATGACTGATCATGCCGCTGTTCCATGGTCACGGTTTTGCGAACTGAACCCTAAACGTACTTGGGACTACAACTTTTTGCTAGGTCTCCTGTTCTAAACCAAGCCCATTTGTGCAGTGCCCGTAACTCCGTCTCATGTTCCATTCATTATCGTGCTTGTTTTTCAGAGAGGGAGTGACTATTTGTCGCCTGCCCAAAACAAATCGTGCAGACATACCACGTAGTATTATCTATCCGAGACTTCCGGCCGAAACGGTTCGGTTTATGCAAAAACATTTGACTTCGGAACAAAATGATTTGCTACTGGAACTTGGCCCTACTTGGAATACACCCAGGTCTGTTTCGCTTTCTAGACAAGAAAACCCGATTTCCTCACGCTCGCGAACCCCCCCCCAGCTTAGACCGTAGCCAGTCTCGCTTTAAGGCATTGTGTTATGGTAGAATAAAACTGACTTTCCAAAACGCTGTTTAACACGAAATAAAAAAAGTAACGCTATAAAGATCATCACAGTGTAGGTAATCATTTTTGCGAGGAATGATAGGCAATGTAGAACATGCTACTACAAGTGTGCGACAATTGCGGTTGGTAGAGTTTTCAAACGTGTACATGATCTTTGACAACCAATGAGAGTGATTCTCTGTCCGCAATAATAATAATATAATATATAATAATAATAATATAATATAAATATAATATTATAATAATATCAGAGGGTACGTGAGAGTGCTGGAAACTCGGCAGAGTTGTACTTGATAACGACCTAATCAGAGGGTGCTCAAATGCATGCGAAAATCGCCTACTTCTGAAAAGAGAAAAGAACAACCGTATGAGATGTGTATAGCTCTGTATATCGGATTTAAATAGCATCAGATAATACGAATAATCTGTATCCACCCATGATCCGTTTTAACGTGCTACATCTAAGTTGTAATCCTGTTTAGCTTATCAAACCGCGAAGCAACAGACCATATAGTCATTCCCCTCCGCTAGCCTTTGAGCTTGAAATGGACACGTGATCGCGAGGCAGATGTGCGCATGCACATTTACCGCGGTCGGACAAAACTGTCCAACACACTGCCATGCCCAAACATGTGTATTTAAAGTGTTCCCCATTCCAGGCTCTGCAACCTACGTGACTTGTTTTCAGAATGCACAGAATAACGAAATCTGAATCTCCCAATCTTGACTTGAATATCTAAAGAATTACACATTTCTCAAATAGTGGTAGTAGCTCTATAAATCTGACCCTGGTTGTATCCGATCTACTTCCTCAATTCCCACTGGATTATTTTGTTCTCCGTCTAATCAACTAGAGAGGATTCCAATGATCAGACAGTATATGTGCCGACATTCCGAAAACCGTACGATATCGACAAAGATGCCTACGATCCTACTCTGTTTCGTTTTAATGAAGATGTGGACAACAACCCTGAAGTAAGTCTCATTGCGTGAACTTCTTATTTGAGACTAGCAACACTATAGAAACGCACATCGCTGATCTTGAACTGCTAGTATATTTTGAAAACCAAGATCTGTCAAATGGAATATGTTTTATAAGCAAAATTCGAAACACCATGGTTGTCACAGTCGCATCATAGTTCAATTAAGGTGTTGCTAAGACAAAGGGTACTACAAACTCAATATATTTGGAATTCCCCAAGATTTTGACTTATGATCCATAAATAACTAAAACAAAATTTGCAAAATTCCGATAAATGTTAATTCTTTGGATACGGAAGGATTAAATTGTTACAGATGAAGCCAATGCGAAGGAACTAGTTATCATGTCCACTTCTAATTTTATATGTACACATTCTGATTCAGTTCTCCAAGATGTCCAATGATGATATCACTTTTATTGAGAGCACGTCGTAGAAATCATGACAAATTGGGAAGAAAAAATAATCAACATTCCAGTTCTCTGACCGGATGCTGCTCACATTTCGGTCATGGCTCAAATCCATCTGTTCGGGTCATTAATGTTGTGTGGGATGGCTGTGCCGTGTGTGATGTTGGCCATAGACGGCCTTACAAATGTTCTCTGGATATAGGCGGATTCCGATGGCTTCCACTGTAGCCAAAATACGAATCCTAATCACACGGGATCCATGGATGGAACGGATCTCACTGAAAAACTTGGGCGCTGTGCTCATGGTTATTGAGGAAATTAGCNAATTAGCTTGTCTTAGCCATGACAGACGAAAAAACTAAACATAAAGCGTTGGTGACAACGTCCGATGGGTAGTCATTCCACAGTCATAGCAACTTGTGCATGTCTCGTCCCCATCCCCTATACCAACTGACCAATTCATACGTTTTGACCTAAATGTCAAACAAATTTCACTCGACACAGCCACCCATCGAAAGATCACTAACACATACACACATACGCATCACGTCAGAGTATTACACGATGTCGTCATCCCATCGCCTTATTGAGACTGACCGATTAAACGACTTGATAAAGGCCTTCCAAGAGGGTCGAAACGTAGTCACCAACGCTTTGTGATGATTTTTTTCGTTCATCGTGGCTAAGACAAGCTACTTTCCTCAAAGATTCCTTATCCCCTTAGGTCGACGACTGTGAACCAAGTAGAGGGGTCGTAAACGTTGATAGACCTAATCACTCCATTATTCGCTAACTGTACCTTTTAAACTCAACGTGAATCCGACCAATCACATTGCACTGGGAACCCCAGAAGATTATTGATGTTGCGACCGTCAAACGTCCTTTTGAACCGGGTCTATCTAAACCCCATCCAGTCCGAATGAACTAACTCCTTCGTAAACAAACAAAAGTACTTTTTGAGTGACTGAAGATGAAGGTTTCGGTGGGTCCCTCTCCCNAACGTTATGTTCGTGGTCGCTGATCGAGTGTGCGTCATAGATACGAATGAACGAACCCGGAGTTAATTGACCTCTGTCGGTGGATCGATAAGTTTGGTCACCATGCTCAGACGTGAATGTAAGCATGATTCATTGCATGAGTGGAGTCAGTCGAAGCCCTCAATAACCTAGTGAGTAAAATTCCATTGAGGCCGAGTTTCTCTCGAATAAGACCGATTCTTTTGAATCAAATGCGATTTCTCACGTATTTCTGACATTGAAATGCACACTTGACAAGATACTTAACAATGATAACAAGGATGAAAGAAGTAACACTATTCACCTGAATAGTAGGAACCTGTTCACTAGCAAACAGAAATCATACTTTTTTTGTCATTCCCAGTCTGATTGATACATTCAATCCGCAATGCCAATGACAACAATCTATTACCTGCGGCTTCTCCTTTCGCTACTCAGCTTCATCGCATAGGTTTTTATCTTTATTATATGATTTCTCAATCCGCAGCATCTTTTCACATACTGGTTACATCCGTGCGATCATTTCTAGTTTTGTGAATGAGATAGGTGGTGATAAACGTCTGCTCTTGCGGCCAATATACATCGTCCCACAGGAAAAGATCAATGAGAGCCCTGGAGCTGAACCCAGTGCGAAGCTTTGCTGCGAGAAATGCCTTTTCCACAACTGTACTCAGTTTACATGTCACCATCATCACATTTGAAATTGTGATGTATTTGTCTGTCGGTGAATCACCAAAAACGAGCTTGTTTGATACAGTGTGTTCTTACAATGTCCAATGATAACATATTAGGGCAACTGAAACAATCCAA
>UZAN01044185.1:17766-36057 GCA_900618425.1 Echinostoma caproni | reverse complement strand
TCTACAGTTATGGCAACAATTAACACTTGTGCATACAAAATAGTCTCGCTCTCACCGCACATGTCAAGTGACCAATTTCACACGTTTCAACCTTAAGGTCAAACCAATTTCACTCGCCCCAACCACCTGTTGAACGATCACCAACACCCACACATGCATATACACATACACGCATGCTCGAATCACATCCGAGTTCTGCACGGTGTCATCATTCCACCGTCTTATAATTGCTTGTAACGTGAGATTAACCGATTAAACGACTTGAAAAATGCCTTCCAAGAGGGTCGAAACGTTGTCACCAGCGCCATTGTGTTTTGGTTTTCATTCGTCGTGGCTAATTTCCTCAATGATCCACTAATTCAGTTATGAAAAACATTATAATCAATAGTCGTGTGGTCAAGTAACTTGGGGTCCTTTCTAAAGCGTAGCACTCAGGTAGTCTAGTACCCGTTAACCTCCCTGATGAAACATTCACTTCTATTACAGTTTGTTTTCTGCCAAATCAAGTTAGCATACAGTGATTTTCTATTGTACCAGCTCTGATTCGATTGGATTTAATGACCGGTCACAAACTAATCACTGCTTTCCGAATTGTATGAACTTTTGAGTTGGTTAACATCTTCGCGAAATTCGGAATTGCTGTTCTGCATTCACCTTCAGGTTTCGATCTAATTTGTTTCGAAAACGAAATTCGTTCGACATATCGCTCCTCAAATCTATATATAAGCACGGTCATCCACATCACTACCGCAAAGTAGTCAATATTTCGGTTTGTGGTCCAGTTGTCTTCCGCACGATGCGAGTGCTCGTCAGGATGGGCGGGGAAGGGGTTGTTGCACTGTTTCCGTTTATCTACTCACACCAGTAGTTTTCCCTCTGAACTTCTTGGATCACAATTTAAATCAACCGATGACTTGTTTTAGTTTCACATCGTGTCAACACTCTCGGAGTTGATTGCTGTTTAGGCCATTTCTTCTCTGTTTCACATAAACTTTGCGCGGTTTCCTTTATTTTCCCGTTCAGTCAGTCCGAAAGTGTTCGCCCTTGCTTGTGCTCAGACCTTCTTATTGAGTATGTGAAACTTAGGTAACAAAAATCATTGTCCACACTCGTTCAAACCATGACGTAACATAAGTAAAATACTCTCCTTCATTGCTGATCAACTCCTTTGTGGTTTTTGTTGCAAGAATGCTCTACTAGTTTAAGCACACATTTTACGTTTAGATTACCAACCGAGGGTTGTTGATGTCTAAGAGTTCATCAGAACGAAAAACGTTCGATTAATCCAAATATATTAATACACTTGGGAAGTACTGTACTTGAGTTTTACTCTCATTGATGCTTATTAGTGATGCAAATCCACCAGTCTACCCGGAATTCGAACTATGTCACCCCAACGTGGATAGTTTGTGTTAGGACCGCGACAATCACTTCACTCTAGGGCTGACCAGATTGACTGGTAACAGTATGAACAGGCAAGTCAGAAGGCAAAGGAATTCCTCTCGCAGTGTTTGTCTTCTGACTTGCCTGTTCAAATTCATTACGGGCTCCAAATGTTTCTGATAACAGTGTGATCAAAAGTTCTTCAATGAAGGTTATTTTGTTCATGTTACATGGATGGAACAGAAGGAGAAACACTATACTTCCGGGTGATTCAATTTAGAATTCTATTCCCTTGTCCACAACAGTTTGTGAGAGCTTTGATCTCTTTTCCCGCCGTGCGTACAGTTCAGGCTAATCGGCTCTGCAATCACTGATGTCCGAAATCGCGGGGTGTATGATGAAACTCGATAAATGATTGTGAATACCGGGCACATGCCAACCAAGAGTCCCATCTTTGCCACATGAACATTCACTGAACTTGATACAACTCCACGCCCACTATGTGCGAGTCCACACGAATTGCATTATTTGATAAATTGAGATAATACCTCTACAAGAGTAGCAGCAGGATACAATACAATGACAAACCAGTTTCACTGTGGGGGTTTGACAGTGATTTGGAAGCATTACGAGATGTGGCTTCTTCATAAGCATCGCTAAGCAGGATTGACGTGATGACAGTGAGCACACTCAGACCAAGGGTGATGGATCCACCTGGGGAAGAACATGGTTAATGTGATCAAATGGAATTGAACATACTTTAGGTTCTTATGTAATGGGAAGACTTATTTTTATGGAGTGAACTTTGAATTCTGCCTCAACTAGATGAACCGTCGCATCGTAACTAATAATTTGTTCCTTGCCGCTCATTACCTGAAGTGATTTCAACGAGGGTGCAGCTGATTGGTCCCGGTGCAGAAGTGGCACTTTTGTGATAGTCATCTGCCAAGCACGTCGAGTTTCTGGGGTTGATTCCAGTAGTAAAATTTCTGATAGCCAGAAGGAACAATACAAAATAATATTTGGTGGACGCATGCAACCAGTTTTGATACTATACGGATTAACTTATTGCGGTTAGTTAAACTCACCATTCGAATAATGACATTATTGGCCTTTAGTTACCGCGATCGAGTTGTGACATGTTCCGGACGTGGAGTTAGGGTTTGGAACACAATTTGAAATCATACGACTGATGGATCTAGAAGTCGGTTTACGGCACCTCGTGACAAACTCATGGCTGAGAACTAAGCGGTAAACAGAAAATTAGTATGCAGATTACAACGGCTGGTACCAAGTAAACATTATTTCATGTTCGCATACGGACTTATACAGGGTGAATTATATGTTCCTTCATACATTCATGGGTGAATTTGTTTCTCTTGTAGTATCATTACTTGTTGTCAAACTATAGTTTCTTTCTTTCAGAAACGGACCTGGCTTAGGTTTGAAGCTGGTAGGTTATCGAAAGAGGTCAAGTTCAGAATTTTGTCAACTGCCGTCTCCACAACCCTTGTGCGCCTAGAAACAGTTTGAGAGAACAGTTTGGTCTTATCATGGCCATCCACTAACAATCTGGTGAAGTAACCTCCGTTTATGCTCAACCACTCATTCACCTGCCCACATATTCACAAGCACTCTCAATTTCCACGCACACACACATACACACACAGACATACACATTCACGAATATCAATTATCACATACCCATCATCTCTCCTTAAACTCTGATTTCCTTCTCAGATATTTGTCTCCTCTCCCCACCTATTTTTAATCTGTGATAAATTGTGCTGTATTTAGCCAGTTGAGATAGCACCGAAAACGAGCTTGTTTGCTATTTGGTGTTCTCATGACTACTCAAACGGGAATAATTTCGCACCAATCTGTAAATAAGAAAACATGTTACCTGTTCTTTTAGTTGTCGATACAGTGCCCCACCTCTTGAACGATATATGAAGGAATGAATGATTCAGAAAGNCTACTAAACGTTTTGCAAGCAGCCTGAAGAACACTGTGACTTGGAATACAATATAAGCCGAACTATGCTATCGGGGCCGCTTGTATTTTGTCTATATCATCTCAACAATCTCTTCTAGATTCCTCACTTTAAGATACAAAAAACGGTCATCATCTTGGTGTACAATACATGAAAGATAATGATTTTCACCACCCCAAAGAGAATCTGTAGAAGCAGAAGTGTTTTTGGAGGTGCAAAATGCCAGTAGAAAAATCAATTTCGGGTAACAGTTTCTAAGGAAGCACGCATTTTTATTTTCGACATTCCTGAGGAGGATTTAGTAAAGAGAAAGTGATACTCACCACCGCGCTTGCATCAATGATATGTCCATTTCTACTCATTTGGTTGTTTCTTGAGAATCACTGACCAAATATCCTGACTGTTTTCGTCTTCAATGATTTAAGGATGATCCGGTGACGTCCATTCACTCAAATAATATGTTTATAACGGTAATTTATGAGTTTTGTTCCATCTCTGCTTATTACAATTCGAAAAAAGAGACAGATGGAAAGAGAACATCAGGACTCATATGGTTCACCTCAAACCAGAAAACGGGTAGTATTGAGGGTAGAATGAAAGCGGTGTGTAAATGCGAATGCACGAATAGTATAACAACCACTTTGTCCTCCTCAAAATCCGGTAAACGCAGAAGTGTGAATAGTTACACGTACTTTACAAAAGATGCTTGAATATCAACCTAAGTGGAATGTTCCACAGCACGTGTGATCCTTAAAGACGAAAATATTTCATTTAAAAATCAGGATGGACTGGTCCGAAAAGAATGGGTTATATGATTGTCAATTTTCATCATATTTGTAATTCAAATGCAGTACAACTTTTTCTGGAAAACGTTCTTAGCTGATAATGCTTATTTAAAAGCTCTAAATTGTCGTCCGTCAACACCGTCCGTTTAAGACTAGACAATAGTTGATTTATCCAGACGGATCAGGCATTATTTCACCATGTGAGCGGCATAAAGTCATGAATGCGCTTTCGTAACTTGCATTTTATCAACCGCTGATAGTTCCCTTGTAGTCCAAATTCGCACACCTGAGGCATTTTTAGCTGACAAGTCCAGCTGGGGGAACGCGGATGACGCGAGTGATCAACAACCAGTTGTGACATTTCCTTCTGTGGTGCATTGATTTAGCAATATAGTTCAATGTTCAGTTAAACAGACAGCGCGAAACTCTGAGCGAAACAGACAGGAGTCAGGCTGGCTAGGATACCTCGGTCGTTTACAGAACTGACAAATTTTCCAGAACCTAAGGGTGAGTTAATAAGTGGCTTCACGTGAAAGCGGCACGAGCTTTACGGTAATGTTTGAGAATACTTTCTGTTCCTACATAAGCTGATTATTGTTAGGTTTGTGAATGCATGCGTGCTACCCCACTGGTTGTGTTGCTCCCCAGTTATGTTTCTCGGTATGTTGAATAAAGACTTTTATTAACTGGGGACATCTCTGAAACACATCTCTGAATGTGGTGGCATTGTCAGGGATAAACTCGCTGATTCTATCATAGACAGACATATAAGCATGTAAAAATTGCACTATCAAAATACTCTCAGACACTAACCACCCATTACACAACGAATTTTCAAAAGCTCTATCTACCTCTTCCACCCGCTCAAGATTTAAACTTTCATTTGCACCTACCTCTTCATATCGTAATTCTGTTTTGCCATATCTAGCACGGCTACTTATTGACAAGGGGAAAAGTTACACAGAATTGCTCAATGGCTTGTTTTATTGACAAACATTATCTGCTGCTTCCAGTTTCATTATGTATGGTTTTGTAAAATTTGAATACACGAATACAGTGTAAATGCTGAAAATGCACACACCCGGGTGCATAAAGCTACCACTGACTTGCCTTGACTTGGTAACTCTGATATGATTTAACTATGAGGTGTTATTGCGGTGAAAGTCTGAAGTAATTCAGTGACAACATCAACAGAACACTGGGACCTCATAAGTAACCTGCATCCACTTGACTAATTTTTGAAAAGCGTCATAATTAAGCACGGAAAACGGTTAACCCTGTTACATTTTCATGCTTGTTGATGAACTACTATAAAACGTCAAGTAGTTCACTTCTGAAATAAATAAATTAGTCGTTTCATTAATTCCAGAGAACACATTCAAAACAACAGCGTGGCGAACAAGCTCGTTTTCAGTTATTCGTAATCATGCCATTACAGAAAATTAAATATGACTAACGATAAGAAACGATACAGGGGATTAGAAATTCGAGTCCTAATGATTTAGCTGTGGCTCCAATCATGCCTGCGTGTGTTTGTGTGAAAACTGATCACAGTGTCAAAGGTTCAAGTGATTGCACACATTCTGAAATGGCTGAAGTGGGCCAGGGGAGATTAATTGCTTGCACAAAGTTCTTCTAGGCGCACAAGGGGGTTTGTGAATCCGAATACTTACGGCTTCGGCCGTGGCTAAGATACGATGCTTCACTGCTTTTGATTACCTGCATCGAACCTTGTAAATCGGTCGGAACGCGTCTGCCACATTTACCGAGTGATCTGACTCAACGAGATGCGAACAAACCGCGCTCGTAATTGTCTTAATTGTTCCAGTCCTCAGTCAAGCCGGGTGGTGTTCGCGAACGCGATCGGATAAGCGCCTGGTCGTGCCGTCGATGTACCCAGCCCACAGGAACAGGTGAATGAATATACACAAAATGAAGCTGTAGAATCTGGCACTCTATCCTTCAGTCGGAAACACAAAATCGGTTTAGATGTGAACATAGCTTTGAGTTGTGCAACGTAAAATGTTCTCCTTACTGAACTTGTTAGCTTTCTTTAAAAAGCTTCTGCCTCTGTATCTCCCTCGAACGGCAGGTGCACATAGACCGACTTCTTCGCTGCTCCTTTTTCCTTTGGCCGTTCCTCGTGTTCCAGCATTGCTCTATCGATAAATCGTTCGGGATAGCCATTCTGCCATTTGTGCCAGCACTTAATCTCCCCTGGCCCACTTCAGCCATTTCAGAATGTGTGCAATCACTTGAACCTTTGACACTGAGATCAGTTTTCACACAAACACACGCAGGCATGATTTGAGCCACAGCTAAATCATTAGGACTCGAATTTCTAATCCCTTGTATCGTTTCTTATCGTTAGTCATATTTAATTTTCTGTAATGGCATGATTACGAATAACTGAAAACGAGCTTGTTCGCCACGCTGTTGTTTTGAAATAAATTGGTAAAGAATTATGTCATTCCATTGTGTTCAGCGGTTGTTTTACTTGATTCTTGCCAGAGCGTATTCATAAGATCTGCTTTCAAGAACTCCCAAATATCATTGAACATTTATAAATGTAGTGAGTTTCATTCTCTATTGGTTATGTGATAAACAACTTCCAGGGGCAGCAATTTCTGGTATGATTGATGGTTCCTGAATTCAGCTTGTGTCTTTTAATTCAATAAAGTGAAATTTGTCAATGGATGTAACTTGAAAAAAGTGGTGGAGCCGACAGATTATAGACACCACCAGTTTTTATCAACATTGCTGACGGTTGTTGTTTAACGCTGTAATGAAAATGTGTGCAAGCGAACAGATTTAGCGTTTAGTCTTCCTTTGCCTCTGTGAAGTTCTCTCTCTCCCTCATTCTCGGTTGTCTATCAAGCTGATGGAGGCCATATAGGACTACTGCTGTGCAGACTAGCAGGCTGAATGTATGATTGAATTAAGTGTGGCAGTTCACTTCACCGCATTGATAATTAGACTGACAGAGCGGGAGAGAACGGAAATGATTTGTGCGCTCATATCAATCAAATGGTCTGCTCAGGGTAAATGAGAAGAACCGCCAGGCCACCAATGAGAGTGGCATGCGCACGGATCAGACGCCGTTAACAAGGAAGTTTCAACACTTGATGCTATACATATATACATATTTACCAGAAGTGGCATTCTTCTCCTTTGTCTCTGTGGTTGACAAAGCGTTAAAGTATAATCAACAAAATCGATTTCTGATGGAGCAATCATGGTCTAGGTTTGAATGAGCATCAATTATCGTGAACTAAGATCAATGAAGACAATTATATACGAAATTTTTTGCTAAGGTATGTACAATTCCCTCAGTATAGTTTATTTCGATCTGCTATTAGGAGCACCTGTTTCCGTTATTCATTGATATTTATCAATAACCTAAAGAATTTTATTGTCTCCATTTTTATGCTGATTAAGTTCATGATTATGTGGTTCGTAAGTGCCACTCAAATAAATAGTTCTTTGTAATCGTCGTTTTTGAATCAGCCACTGAAATCTTCTGTAAATCTCATCCGAAGGTGGTACCGATCCATTTTGAGGTCGATACACAATTCAAAAATAGTCCTGCATATTACCTCGTACGTGCAGTAACTCCGTCAAGTATGTCACAGGCAAAATGTGTGGATGCTGCCGGATAACAATATGCAGTGTGGAACTATGAACAGTGCAACCCGAATGCTTTTCACACTGCTGATAGCGTGGAGAATGTGGTGAATAAAAAGGTGTCACCATTGGGCGATATTCAAAGGACGTTAAGTGACTTGCATCGAACATCCATCTGAGCGTAAATGCTTAAAAGTGACCGATTATTGCAGTTTCAATTTGTGTTCTCTTGATTTGATTCAAGAACGCTGTTAATCGTATAGTTGTAATAATTCAGCACAAAATAAACCATCGTCCAAAGTAAGTAAAATCGTTATTAATTTCATGCAACCAGTTTCATGAGCGCAAGAAGAAGCATCATGATCACACAATGTGTTGACTTCAACTATCTCGTGGTAATCTCATTAGCTGTGTGCATACATACATTCAGACTACGTTTGGTTAAAAGAGTGACAAGCTCAGGGACAGGCGAACACACGTGGGGAAGAGAACTCAATGAATACGAAGGCCAAAGGTCACCAATTCCAACCGGATTGAGCATTGGGGCAGGGAGTGTAATCAGTGCAAGTTGGGGATCGGGGTGAAGAAGGACAGTGATGCCCACGAGAGCAGTGTGAGACTGGTCACGAATTAGGCCTGTTTACATAAATTGGGCTTGTGACGTTCCTATTTGCGAAACTGTGGACATTGTCTGTATATATGCCGACGAACTCAATGTTCGCGCACATAGCCTGCCAAAAATGACTGCTTCTGTGTACTAAGGGTGTATAGTTCTGTTTTAACAGAGATTATTATGTTCAGGTTGAAGGAGTTTTAATGGGTAGTCCACTAGGACAGGTCTTCATTGACATCTTCATGGGAAAATTACCGAATACGAAACTGCAACATTGCCTAAAGAACATAATTCTACTACCGTTACGTTGGGGGACAAGTTTGTCGTACTGAATGACAGCGAATAAGCACAAGTCATATGTGGAAAACTCAACCATTCACATCCGAATATTAAATTCACGATGGAGCACAAATCTGAATCTTCCTTCCAGTTTCTGGATATTACAGTGATGAAAAAGGAAGAAGGAGCTTTCATCAAATCTGTTTTTCACAAGCGGACTTGGAAGGGACAGTGTCTTAATTATTGAAATTTCTGTCCAATACAATGCAAACGATCGTTGGTGCATATTTTGTTCTCTAGAGCCAGGATAATCTGCTGCAATGAAATATTAGAGCTCGATGTTTGCTGCATATCCCTGCACTTCACGAAGTTCGATGCCCGTAAAGTTCTTTGCGGCGATTATTAAACGCAAAACGTTACCGCCCCGAAAAAGCTGTTTTCTTCACCATATCGTTTCCAGGTGATCAAAATGATAGGCGGATGCAGCATGGGTTAAAACAAGCGATTGAAAGAACGTATAATGAAGTCTTCCTTAAAATACTACACAACACGAAGGGAATACTTACTTAATCTAATCTAGACAAATCCGACTATTCAGCTACCTCCTCCTGTGTTTATCTATTTTAATGTACTTGCGGTAGAAAGTACGTCAGAATAAACAAAAGAAAATTGGATAGTAAAGCATTGACTGAGGCATTTGGCGTCTAACAGTTACAAGCTTCCGTCCAGTTGAATCTTCCCATATACACTGGATTACAAAGAATGTGACAATCCTAGGGACGCTATACGTGTCTTGCTTCGCTAGAAGAGTAACTATCTAATGCGGTTGACTGAGGTAGCTGACATTCGACGTCACAAGCCCAATTTATGTAAACAGGCCTAATTCGTGACCAGTCTCACACTGCTCTCGTGGGCATCACTGTCCTTCTTCACCCCGATCCCCAACTTGCACTGATTACACTCCCTGCCCCAATGCTCAATCCGGTTGGAATTGGTGACCTTTGGCCTTCGTATTCATTGAGTTCTCTTCCCCACGTGTGTTCGCCTGTCCCTGAGCTTGTCACTCTTTTAACCAAACGTAGTCTGAATGTATGTATGCACACAGCTAATGAGATTACCACGAGATAGTTGAAGTCAACACATTGTGTGATCATGATGCTTCTTCTTGCGCTCATGAAACTGGTTGCATGAAATTAATAACGATTTTACTTACTTTGGACGATGGTTTATTTTGTGCTGAATTATTACAACTATACGATTAACAGCGTTCTTGAATCAAATCAAGAGAACACAAATTGAAACTGCAATAATCGGTCACTTTTAAGCATTTACGCTCAGATGGATGTTCGATGCAAGTCACTTAACGTCCTTTGAATATCGCCCAATGGTGACACCTTTTTATTCACCACATTCTCCACGCTATCAGCAGTGTGAAAAGCATTCGGGTTGCACTGTTCATAGTTCCACACTGCATATTGTTATCCGGCAGCATCCACACATTATAGATAAATAGTTGGCTGATTGAAATTCACGCGTGTTTCTTCGCCGATCTAGCCGTTTTGTCATCCCATTACCGGTTTGCGGATCACGCCGAGTAAAGTTCCCTGATCTATAGGTTGGTTCCGTTCGATGCGAACTGCGACTGTGCATGCACTTCCGACATACGTGATTTACATTCAACCCTATTTATGAAGCCAACTGTGTTATTTCAGTTCTAATGATGTCCGTCTTCTGATCATTTGGTTTACGACCGCTTCATTGGCAATCGTAATGAGATTATCCGTGTGTTGAGAATTCCAATCTCGCTGTAAGTATTTGTATATCCTTATGAAATTTCACTCGCCTCAGACAGCATGTGGATTACCAGCTTCTCCATGCTCCTCACGAGTATTGATCCACCCATTGTTTATCTGTACGAATTTTCTTTTACACTTTCAATCAATCTACCTCAGATCCAACCAACCCGATCTAGGTCCATGAATTGTATTTTCTTTCTGACTACTACTTTTTGAAATAACAGTTTTTTACGCTATTGAAGAGGTGATTGTTACTATCAATATCAACGGCTTTCTATATTTTGTGGCAATCCCAATGGGGGCCAGGTTAGGCAGGAACAGAGAGTGACAGTGGTGGAGTGAGAACAGTTTATGCCACACGTGTGGGAGTAGAAATTTTGACATAACACAAAAAGAAGATCACGGTTTGTAACAACGTGCATTCAATCACAACAGAAGTTTTCCTTGCATTCATACACACACATATTGTGGCATGCTACGGATTGCTATCGAGCCAATTGGAGTTCACCTTCCGTCCTTCGAAATCTGGAAGCAGCGGCAGAGAATCGTATTCTCGTTAGCACCCGTAATGCGTTCACATAGATTGGAATCACCCTAAAAACGACAGAATAGAATAATCAGAAACAGGTTTTATTTAAGCACGGATTTACAGTGTCTCAATGCAATTCGCGGGGGTGCCATTCAGTTCTATCGAAAAATCGGTAAAATCTATAGTCTTATTTGAACAACTGTATCAATTCTCGTCTTGATTCACATCGATCTCGTTTAGGTCTTCCTTCGGTTGTTCGTGTCAAATTGGCGCCGAACTACCTGAAAGACATTCAGAAGGGGAATTACAATTATGGGTGGCAGTTTTGATCATCCTTGATACACTACTCTATATATATGTATATATGTATACATATACGTATATATATATATATCCGTATACTGAAACTCATTGTTACTGTACTTTACCCTAATTTTGACCTAAAAGGTGAAAGCTATTCTGAGTCCTACAATTTGCTCACTAGAGAGTTCACGTTTCGGTGCAATTTCCATGTTTTTTTTCTAATATTTTTCCCCCGTTAACATATAATAACATATCCTTTGAGTTTGAATCTTTGGTATAAATTTCCTAGGCTTAACCACAACTACACAAACTCTCTTGGATTATGTTGAAATGTGGACTGGTCTTCACAACTGCTCGACGGAGACGATTGCAACGTTTCGAGTGTAATCTAAGCTGTTTCATTGTATTGTGTAGTATTGTAATAAATTGGGGAACGAACTAAGCATAGGTTTCAGTCAAAGGCTGTTCAGCGTTTAACTAAGATAAAAGGACGCAAAAGTAATGTACAAAAATCATAAAACGTAAACAGAGATCTTCATTGAGGATTCATAATTATTTCATATAAGACCTTGTTCTTGCCAGTTAGAATACGAGCCAAATAGGGTACTGCTGAATTGCGATAAATTTTTACTCGGGAAGTGAGAGATAAAAATTGGATTGGATTGTAGCGTGAAGATGGCTGACCGATAAGTAAGGATTGAGCGGGGCTGACTGGAATCATTAATAATCCTATGGGTCAATTTTTCGAATGAAGATCTGTGAAAATGACACCGTTTTGTAATTGGACAGATGCATTCGCGGATTCTTAGTTTTACCGGTAACTAACCTGCAAATTATTTACACTGTTCTGTGCAACCTATTCATAGCTTGGTTTATCGTGCGCTACAGTCTGGACTGCTAGTTTACTTATTTGCTGCATGTTTAACCTCAAAATATTGATTGTATGCTGAGAGTTCAATAATAATTGCTGGAGTTAGAATATTTCTTTTATTCCGTAAGACTATTCCTTGCAATTATTACGTTATTTGCGCACCGGTTTAAACTGTTATCCTCAATTCATCTAACATTGCTGTTTTGTTGAGGTAATTTCATACAGAGTGCCTGTCTGTCTGGTTTTGTCTGCCAATTGTCCGTCAACAATCTACACCGGTTGAAACGGACTGGCATCGCGGATGCCATAGATTTCCATCATTGTGTTCTTGTCCTTATCCGGCTTTTTGCAATCTCAGGTATTTTCGCACCATGTCACGATTTTATTCGAGATATGTGTAAATTATTTTTGCAATGTGTCTGGTTTCGTTTTTCGCGGTACCTAGGCCTCTGGGTTGCGGACAAGTCTAAGTTACAAGATTCCTTCACCATGACTTTGTTGCAAATTATATCGAGAGAAAACGGTTGGAAAGTTATATCTATCTCTGGAGAGCGAATCTCATGTAAGGAGTAATGACAGATTTTATGAAAGAAGTATAGACTTAAAAGTGCATTATTTTATAACCAATCCCACTACCTATATGGATTACCTTGCAGAGGAAATATCTAACCGACCAAGAAAAATATCATTTGTAATGGGTGTCTTAGATCATGTGGGAAGTTAATCGCGTCGGACGTTTCACATTATGCTCTGACTCGTTAAACATTTATTCCAAGACCCTCCACATGCTGGATTATTCCTTTGGTGCATATTTCCGAGCACCACGCAACATGATGTCTGGGACCCTTGTTCGACCTCCCCCCATGCACATTTCACATCATTGGGATATTCCAGGAATGTGTTTTGGCCCCCCAGTCATGTACCACTTTAGTGTCGTGCTGTTCTGTGTTTACATAGCCAATAAATCGAATGGCATGCCAAGTGTACTTTTCGATAACCCCAATTTTCTTTCTTGTTTCCTTTTTCTTTTTAATTTTGACTTCGTTTTACTGAATATACAAAGATACAATTTTCAGGAAGAGGGAAGCAGCCAATCAAAGGGCTGCCATACAACACACAAATGGGGAAAGTTAAGCGGTGATGGTGGGATTCGAATACATCCCGGAGTGATACTTTGGAGACGTTGAAACTGAGCCACCATCGTCCTATCCCTTTTGGTCTCGCCTGCTTTCATTTGACGTTTGAGACTAAGCCAAACTCTGCATTGACAAATACCCAGCCGTCGCTAACGATTTACTGTGGTTATCGATCTCTATACCTATACTACCATTATCCTCGTACATTCATTGCGTTCCTTTTGGTGTTCGCTTCGTGAACGTCCGTGATTGACGCTGTGCAACTCGTTTGTATAACTCGGGTCCAAATGCCCCACAATTTACGGTATGCTATTTCTCCTGTACATCATTGGTTACTAGTGTTGTGAGATACTACTCTCTTGTGAGTAGTAGGTGACATAGCTGGTGATTACTTTGGACGATCAAAAATCAAGAAGATCACCGAGGGCAAACTGATGTGTCTCAAAGAATAACCGTCGATTGCTACGTTCATTATCCGTCGTGTAGCCAGGAACTGCGATAGTATGTTTCTGATGCGTTTTTCTGTGTTGTGTATGCCAAATTACTGATATCCAATCTGTTATCCTCAACAAACGAGCCTCCTCGAACGGCACCACTTTCTGGAATTATAAGACAATGAGCACAAATGTTTCGTCAACTAGATTTAGACTTGGTGGTTGCATTTGAACGTCATTTAACCAGTGGGCAACGGCCTTCAGATTCATTCAACATTATTGCCGAGTATAAGAAGCTGGCGGTTTTGTCATAACGTAGGCTATTTTCCACACATTTGTCACTTTCTTCTGGCAGGCGAAAATATTACAGAAAAGTGATCGAGTAAAATTGGCAACCAATGTGCCTTGTAATGAACAACTTCCGTTTCATTTAAGCATAAAATGCTTTTGGCTGATTGAAACAAGGATTTCAGCAATTAAATGAATCGATAATTTTCTTGCGATCTTTACGTCTTACTTGAGGATAGGGGATACTGAGGGTCCAGTAAAACCATTTAATCGTAGACAGCCACAGTATTCCGTTGAATAATCCATAACTCTTTGTTATAGTCATCGACGACTTGTATGAAATTTGTAGATAACCCTGATACACATTCGCGGAAGAACTTCAAAACAACAAGACCGGAAGTTAGGTATGAATTTCGCTTAGTATCGGTGTGAAAGTTAAAGTGGAACCTAACAATAAGTGCCGAAATCGTAACTTGGTTTGAATCAGTTCAACCGAGGACATTTCAGTAGATGTACTAACATATTGAGGACATTCATAATGGTAAACGTCATTTGAAAGGATCAATTTGGTTTGACTCAACGAGAGGTGAACAGGCTGTTCGGCACTACGTTGATGAAAACTTGAAGCGCTATTTCCCTCTACGGGACCATTATTAGACCACATCTGTAGTATAATACCCCTTAAACACCTGTGGACGTCACCTATTTTTAAAAGGACTGAGTGTAACAGATCAAATAGCCGGAACTCAAAAAGGTAACGAATTTTGAAGGAAAAGGAGCTACCCCCACTGAAGTGGTGGTCAAAACCTAATCAAATTTTGATTACTTCCCATAAATATTTTCTGTGATTCAACATTGGGCTCTTACCCCAAACGACATGAAGGTCTTACCCCGAGCTTAATGTAAATCTACCGAGATAATCTGTTGTTTACGTTTTTATCAACGCTGTATAGAACTGTTTCATTATTTTCATTCCAGTTTAAGGACGGTTACGTTTTCTGTACTGAAATGTAGACGTTGAGGCTTGCATTACAAATGCAGTAAAGTCATAATGCTGAGCCACGGGATATATTTTTTTAAACTGAAGTCTGTTATTCCAGGTATTATGTTTAATACTCTGATGAGAATTAGTTGAGTTAGTCAGGAAGGAATAGTCTTCATTTTGAAGTATAATTTTAACTTACTAGCTACAATACTTCCCGCGTTCGTCTTATTCTTGTATCTGTGATAAGGCATTAACAACTATTTCCTATCAATGTAGATCATAAAATAGAACGGAGTCTCTGCAACGGGTTTGGTGAATTTCGATCTGACATTCCTAGTGAGAATAACTGTTCCAACCAAATTCGGTTTGATAAATTTTGGTTTGGGGCTGGGGTACAAAACGTAATCAGCAGAAGCACCTAAATGCAAGGCAGTTGTTCTTACACAAAAAAGCACTTTACTAATGGCCTTCAGATTGTTTTACTCTCAGTTGTTTGGCGTGCTTTGTTATTCAGTTGATAACTATCTGCTAATGCGCACTATCGAAAGTCCACTTGGCAGGTCTATTAAGTTCCAGGGAAACCTCATTCTTTTCGGCTGAAGAACAGACTGTAAAGTGTAATATGTCTTTTTTTCATGTTGCAAGCATATTGGTGATTCCAACCCGTGGATTGGAGCATTTTCCAAACCATCCACGGTCCAAATACTTGGCTTTTATGTACCGGATGACCACAGAAATCTGAGAAGAATACCGTTAGATATATGACACATTGGCTTTAATTATATTGGGAACCTCATTATTCTCGTTACCAAGTAGTGAACGATAATCTTCAGATTCACCTGGATATTAAATGGGAAACGTTTTATGCGATACTGAGCAGCTTCGTATCTGTTGACCTTCGAAGCAGCAGATCTTGTTGTTGATTTTTAGTGACGCACCAGCAGTCTGTGAGTACATAACCCCGTTTATTATAGGCTCTGTGCACATTTTGTTCATTTGATCTATGTGGCAACAGCATTGTATCCCTTGAAATATGAATGGCAGGTCTATCAAAAGATAATTAAATCAAACCAAAAGGTAGTTAACTGATACAGTATTGATGAGCACACTGTAAAAGTCTATTCGAAAGCGGTCATTGAGGTTGTTTCTTGGAACAGATTTGGGACTCTTCGAGAAGATCAGAAAAATGTTTTTTGCGTTAGACGGGAAATATTTTCCACGGAGAACTCAAATCATTGCTCGATTTCAAACGATTTCACGATCCGCACCAAACCCAAGCAAGAACGAGAACAAATTGGGAAATGTTAGAATAGGTGCTCGGATTATGCGACTCCTAAGGTAAAATTAATTGGTAGCGAACGGTCCGGAATACAGTGGCTTGTACCGCTCAAACGTCTCCCCCCAACAATTCAAGAACTACTAAAGCGTCGTAAAACCCTCTGTCTAGAACGCGCACCACAGGCTGAAAATGTGGAAATTGGCATTTTGTGAAATACTGTCCATATGTCAACCGAACGTGTCACTTGTGTGGTAAAATGGACACAAACATAAATGTCGTTATCATTACAAACAGGGATCAGTCCGACCAGACACACCACACAATAAACCTTCAGTGAGTCATTCGGAGTTATTCAATACTCTACAATTGTTCTCTCTGCCACTACAGTTTTTCCTCTAAGTGAAAATTTATCTTTTCATGTTAGGTGTATCCCATGGATTTTTCAGTCTGATTTTGCTTCAGACAATTATTTTTACACGTCATCCATGGGAAGCTGTAGGCTGGCTGACACTCCAACAAACAAACCATTTGGCTTATAAAGATTCCAGCAAAGAAATGGTTAACGATGGACTAACACACTGTTCATGTGATTTTTCAGGAACTAACTTGTCCTTACTGGCCTATGCGACTAATGGCTGCTCGCGCAATTTATTTGGTGCTCAATGGATTGAAACTTGGGTCTCTTGGACATTACAGTTAACGAATTTTGTCATTCACCCTTCAAAGACATCAATAGTATTTCTGCTTTGAAAAGACCAACACAGTTAACCAAGACAAAAGGTGAATGTATCTCATTTAATGGCCAGTTTGTCAGAGTAACAGCACAGGTTGCGATGACGCCAAACCAAAACGTTCCAGGAGTCGTGTCATCTACTGAATACTTGTTTAGGAGTGAAATAAGGGGAAAATAGGAACTGATGTTCCCTAAACCACTACCAAACAATGTTTTTTTGCACCAATGGAATTTCAAAAGCCACAACCTAAACTTGGATTAAACATTGGCGACAGTGTATGCCAAAGACTTGAGAATACTTCGTCAAATATGAACTTCATGAACTGAAAAAGGTAAACGAGGGCAAGTTGTGTACGAACTGCGGGTGGGAACAGAACAGTGGACCACACACGCAAATCCACTTCGAAGAAAGTACAATCCAATCGAGCGAGATGAAATTGGTCCTGGTGATTACTCATGCCCGTGGTTAGACTACGTTCAAATACAACGCACGAGCACAATACACGCAATCGCAAGTGTTGCATTTGGGGTACGCAACGAAATGATTAGCTGCCAATGTCCTCATTGTAAAGGATTTCGCACACAACCAATGCAGGTCAACCCACAAATGAAATCATACGAAGAACGAGTTATTGCAGGGGAGATGTTAGGTGTGCCATCAGGAGATTAGACAGCGTCATTGACCAGTATCTCTTTTGGTCACCCTTTTGGTGTGGTTCAGGGTGCGACAAATGCCACCATTCATTCGAACATTATTAAATATGACAATCGGACGACCTTTGTTCTTCTCGCTTTATGCAATGTGGGAACGTAATGATTACACTAATAACAATAAAGGTACACTATAATGTTGCCAGGTCTCCTGAAGGAAAATGATTCCAAATTAGTAATATTCTTGACGTGGAATGAGGCCACTGCCATCAAAGAGATTTCCATGTAGGGAACGAACGTTGCTGCTGGTGGCGGGAGCGCATTTCTAGGAGATACGTAAAGCCACTTTCTATGGTGTCCTAGTGTAATTTCGTAAATTGGTTTGTAAATTTATTCCATGAAAATTTCCCAAAGGAGCATTTTTCGAAAAGGGATTATGGGGAACGCAAGGATTTCATTATGGGTTGTGATGTTTCGTGACGGATGTCATTAATAGCACACAGATCGTAGCTGTGGAAACACAACACAAATTGACTTCGCAAAATAACACTAAAAATGACTGGTGTAAATGGTCAAGTCTATTTTAGATAGGATTTTGGACAGCACGGC
>UZAN01044185.1:0-13537 GCA_900618425.1 Echinostoma caproni | reverse complement strand
TTATGTGCTCGCCTTTAAAGGCAAGTCTGAGGAAGACGCTCTTCTTTGGTACTTTGCAGACGGGATCAACCGGTGTCTTTAGTCTGCTGTGCACATCAATAAATTTCTCTGGATAGCCGTTATCCAGTAGCGTCCTTCACAGAAAGGCCTCCTCCTTTTGGACAGTGTCAGATAAACATATATTCCTGACTCGATGGAACATCGTTTTCACCAGACCTCTTTTGCGAGCCACAGGAGCGAAACTGGCAAATTGTAAGTATTGTCCACTCCATGTAGTCTTACGGTGGATGGATCTTTGTAAGGTTCCATCTGATCGTCTCCTGATTTTTATATCTAAAATATTCAAACAACCATCTTTTTATTCCTCGAGGGGAACTGAGAGGTTGGGATGAATAGTATTAAACAATGTTAAAATGGTGTTAAAATGCTCAGGGTCGGTAAAAATCAAAATATCATCAACATAGCGTTTGTACAAAACAGACATTGAAATATCATCATTCAATCGTCTTTCAATCATTCCAAGAAAATCATCGGCTAGTGTTGTACCTAAGGGACTGCCCATTGCTACACCGTCAATTTGTCTGTGTGCAGTTCCTTCAAATTCAGAACGTATGCTTTCAGTGCAAAAAATGACAAGATCTTTTAAATAATCAAGGGGAATAGGAAGGTGAATATTCATTGAAGAGATAAAATCACATAAAAAGTCCACCATTTCATGGGGAGGAACATTTGTAAAAAGTGAATCAACATCAACAGAATACATCTTATGAGAAGATAAATTAAAATTGTCTAATAAATTAGCGAGTTAAAAGGAGTCTTTAATACAATGAGGCGTCAGAGCTTTACGAATAGGATCCAAAATGTCGACTAACCATCGGGCCACTTTGTGATATGATGAGTTCTGCATGCATAAGATTGGTCTGAGTGGGGCGCATTATATTCTGTGATCGTTCGCTAACGAATTTCAAGCTGTGGAAGTTTACTAATTAGACTACAGCAATGCATTTGGAAGTGTTGATAGAAATCAGCTTCTGTCTATTCTTGCAAACCCTTCAACTACTATTATCCTACTGCATGGCTGTTTTGCTTTGGAAAACAGTTTATACGCTAATGTGACAAAGTTGCCTTACACTTAACTTCGAACAAATGGTTCTTCAAGGAGCAGTTTTGTTTCCTTTCTTCTTTTGCTCTTATCTAACTACCATACTTGTTTGTAATGACTCCTTCCTGGTCAACTAAGCTGATGACGTTATTTTTGGATTATCCTATTCCAAGAACTCCTTTCTTCCTGCTATCCAGTGTGGTATCACACAACTCAGCGAGTGGTGTTCTGCACATAACCTTTGTAAGAAACAATCTAAAGGAGCTGATTTTTTATTTACTCTCCGCAGGGGTAGATCATGCTTTAATTTTCTTGAATATGCCAACGGCTATCTATTACCGGTATATCGCTCAGTCGAGCAGCACCATCTAAATAATTTAGTGTTATTACTAATCATTCCCTCGCTTCGTATTAGCAAATCAACCATGAATTCGCCCAAGGCACTCCTTCACTCCCTACCATCTGATAAATAAGTTCGTACATACCTGCCTTTTACCCCTGCCATTCCCCCTGGTTTATACAAAAGGATACCTGTGATATATAGATCACTCAAACATTTATCGCTGTTTTGATTTCCCTGGAACTCACACAGGTCTATCTCTCAACACAGCAAAACGTGTGAAATACGGACTAATTAAATACTTCCCAGGACTTAACAATCTATCGAATTCTCATTATCTAAGCCCCTTTACTGGTTCCCAGTAAAACCACGTTCAAGCACGGACAGTGCATAGAACTGCTCCTTAATTGCATATATTTCCCCCTTTTCGACTCTCGGACAGCATTTTCTATCGTTAATCCACAACGGAGTTAAGTCAGTAATGACAATGCACTTATATGTCTCTCCAATTCTCCTGGAACAGTTTGAAGCTGAATTTTCACCAGATAGTGTATTAAATCAATTTCGTGACTTGACTTGACTTGATTGGGTTGCTTGTAGACACCAAGCAACATACATAAGTGTTCTGTGCTCTCGAGTTCTCAGTTTTGCTAATAAAGGATTCAAGGAGAGTAAAAAGAGTTACAAAGAATTAAAACCCTGGAAACACTTAACAACCGTATGCATTGCCTGATATTTCTAAACTTTCAACTAACTATGCGTTGTGAAAAATGTCTAGGCAATACGTACATCTATCTGTCTGTCTATCTATCTATCTATCTATCTATCTATCTATCTATCTATCTATCTATCTATCTATAAATATATATTCACACATTGCGCAAGAGCGACTTTAAAGGCTATAAAACACGTTGGATTGCCAAAACATGTTTTTTGATCATTCGAAATAGACCTCTTACCCCGCTTATTATCAGCAAACATTAGACCACACACTGAGTATACTATACAGGCTTGGAATCCATGGCTCGAGACCAAAAGGCACCTGAACGTCCGCAGAGAACANACCTACGATGAAAGACTGCGAATTCTTGGACTCTACTCGTCTGAATGCCGTCGAATACGGGGAGACATGATCCTCGTTTACCAAATACTACATCAACGAACCCTCCTGTGTAGTACTCTAGTGACGCTATCCAGGAATGGTTATCTCCAAGGACATCCGTACAAACGTCTGCTCCAAAAGAGCAGGCTCGACTGCAGGCGTCATTCTTTCAGCCTCATAGTTTGTAACACCTGGAACACCCTTCCACCTCAAGTTGTTGGTGCACCAACCGTCGATTCATTCAAGTTACGACTGGATGAAGCATTAAACCACATAACGTTTCAGTACCCGTGGGTGAATATCAGAATTTGCTATTCATTTGTACTACCAAGCGAACCCAGTGTGTACAGACCCTATGAGATTAAATAAGCATTAGCTTTGTAATTTACCCATAATAAAAATTTGAATTTGTTTCCGAACAAAGCTTGAGACTAAAAAGCACCAGCTTTCTGTCCAACATGCACTGACGAAGTTTCTGCTAGAAAGTCTACTGTTGGAAAACCTGGGGGAGGGGAGATCTAAGTATCACTTTTATGAGTTTCATATCAATTCATTAGAAGAAAAAATTGAGGCATTGCCTAGAGAGACGTACATGGAGAACCTGCACCCTGAATACTGTTCATGACGAATTTAAGTGAGAAAAGAATATTTTGCCGGGAAATATCTATTCTTATTGCTTCCGGTCAAAAACCCCGGAGATAGCGTATTTGTTCACAGCTGATAGAAAAACTCTGTAGGTGAGACTACCGTACACGAATTGCGAGTAACGGACTGGGTGAGACCAAGGTTGAATCAAGCGATAAGACGAACCTTCATAAGGCCCATACTATTCCTCAGTTTGCTCCACATCCTCTGCACATACTGTTTTCACTTCAATGAAAAACTTTACCCAAAGGACACTTCACTGTACTTGATCTCTTAGAGCCGCTCACATAGGTAGAAGGACGAGGCAACTCGTTAAGAAAATAATGGCATTCCTCGTGCGGTGGCTAGAGGAAAGGAGAAGGAAGAACAGAAAAAAGTGTAATTTTTCAACACTTACTTTACTCGAACCGAGAAGTAAAAGGTAAACATTCAGAAGCGTCTATTTTATTCCACCGTTATTATTCAAACGATAACGCTCTACCGAACTGCATACAGCCAAGATGATCGGAGTTTGGTTGTTTGCCCCCCCCCTATTATGCAACTAGAAGCGACTTTCTTCCAAGCATTTTCTCAACACTGGCCGGGTGTCTAGCGTCCACATATTTCGCGAGTAATGACTGGACAAAAGTCACAACTAAGGATGAGGTGAGAATCAATCAAAATATTCAGGTATGCAGAATCACTTTATAAGTAGTGTGATAAGGTTCAACTTGATCAAGATTAAATAGTACTGAACATCATGTAATACACAATGAGCATTAAATGTATTTGAAACAATACCGTTTTAGCCTAGCGTAGTTTGCTTTCAACGCCGCACCGAGCGTTTTTGCTTAACCACTATTCCCGGACACTATAGTATGCTTGGCACGCTTGATCGCGTTTGTTCATTGTCGAGCCCCTCTTCAGTAATTCATTTCCAAAATGCATACTTCATTCATTTGCTTACAGCCCAAAAACGTTTCATTTACTGTTCTGTCATCATTATCACCGTTTGTGTGCTTTACAGCTGGTCGGTTGTCCATCATAAGCTTTAACTCACGCTTCTCAAGCAAATGTCATTGCCTGGAGAACAGGTGTAACTAATCTTTTTTCCAGAAACTTTAGAGTTATGGAAAACCCTTACTTGTTGTTCTTTCGCCAAATAATACCCTTTATAACTTCAGTTGTTTTGGATGAAAACACCCATATCCCCGTTGTATGATAGTTGCTTTGATTATGAGCAAATCTTATCAGATGCACATTACGCCTATTACGCAAGAGTGGGATCCTGTAATGAATCTCCTGGACAAATCACCCTACAGGAGAGAATGAGAAACGTTGCACATTGGTGTAGTTTAATAAATCACAGAAAAAGTTAAGGCGTTCTATTTACAACGAAGTATAACTTCGGGAGATTCAATGAAATTCATAAGGCACTTCCTGATTGGCGCAGATACAGACAGAGAAAACGACAGTTCAAGTCCCATCACCCGCCCGAANTCCGTAGATGTGTCTGAACAACAACTGAAGGATGTGAATTTGCTATTTTGACAATAATTCAGGAGAACTTTTAAAAGAGTGAATTGTGAAACGATCCTTAGTCTCAATGAAACTAAAATTTACCAGTGGAGAACACCTTTGTATTTGGACAGCGTACATTCTACTAGTTGAGCTAGGAGGTTACATCAATACCTGTGATCCGTGTGCATTCAATCAAGAGTAATTGTATTCCAATAATTTTGTTCCTCAGATTGATATGATTGCATTGACCTGATGACTGTCGGGAGAACTGTAAACAACCTTGTCTTACATAGTTTGAATAACGTTTCACTCGTTGGGAGTTTGTTTATTTTTTATGTGTTCAGTGCAATAGAACAATCTTGTATGATAATTGAGAAAGAGAACAAGAAACTCATTTCATTTACGTTGGAACTAACCATAACTGTCTGCCATTTTTATGACGCTGTCGGGACTCTAAGGATAACCAGAGGGTGACCAATGACCAGCACTTTGAGCAAATACTTGTTCTTATTTCAGAACGTTCCTCGCATTTTTCTTATCTCTTCATGAATTAATTTAATTAAAAGTTTTCGATGCAACCTAAAAGAACACCGAACTGACGTCAGTGCTCAGCTGATTGGTACTTGAAACACAGTGATTATCTAGGTATAAATAACTCCATAGGTTCCAACCACTTCAAAATTTCTCCATTACAAGGATAGGCTCTTTCCGGAGTACTTCAATCTTAAATTTCCATAGGGGGAATATTCAATGTCATATCCCCTGCATGCATTGTTTCACGGATAATAATTTGTTGTATGTAAACCCAAAAATGAAAGAAAACAGATCAAATTGTTTTTTAAGCAATTAGCATTGATTTCCGTGAACTTTCTATCTGTAGATTGTGCAACGTTCTTGATGAACACTTGAGATTTTGAGAGCTATTCGGTGAATGGATTTTAAAGTTCCTATGTTTTCTTTTAATCAAGTGGTTCCAAAGATATTGATGATTTCAGTGAAAAAATCAATAGCTTGGTTTGAGCGTCGCAGGGATAATAGTTCATGCATCAAAACACCAGGATGTTCAAAGTTATAATGAGACACGTATTACGCGAGTTATCACGCTATAAAAGACGCGTTTCTCAGTAATAATTTACTTTATTTCGTCAACATTTTACGATGAATATCAAGATAGGACCCTTCTTATCGTCATATTTTATTGTCCAAATTGAATTACTATAATTCGAAACCTAATTTGTGAAATGTGGGAGCCTATTTGGGTATTCTACGCCAAGTCCGTCAGAAAAATAATTGATTTCTAAGTCACCTACAAGGTTTTACTTCTTCCAGGTGCGTAAAACACATTCACGACAGCTGGACCCTTTGTGCATGAAAAATCAAAATAGTTGCATTTACAGGGTCAATTGCAAGGACGTTCATGCCCAATAAACACAGTGAATAGGCGTACAGGTAGATTGGGATATCAACTAACATAATGAAGAATGCATGTCACCCAACCTGATGGAATGGAACAATAGGACGGTCAGAATATCCGTTCCCTGCTTGATGACCAAACTGCCATTTCTATCCGTTTTTAACTAACCGTTCAGCTGTCTACACGGAATTCCGTACGGCTTGTTTGTTCTAAATCATTCTATCCACCTTGTCATCTGTCGAACAATTTAGTAACCCACGCATATGAAGTTCATGGCCGATAAGTTTGGAAATAATCGCTATCGAAATAAATGGCAAGGATAAGGATTTTTGATGGCGTTCACCAGTTTCGTATAACTAACTTGACGGTTTTATCGAAGATCAATTGCAGTTCGAAGTTCAAGCAATACATGATCTTCCGCCAATGCGGGAGTATGTAATCTTGTTCAAAGAAGACACATTAGTGGTTGAGGTCACCAAAGAAGAGGTTTTCTCTTGGTGTGGCGCCATAACTAACGAGATGATTTGTGCAAAAGTACACTGAGGAGGAGGGAATAAATAAATGGAAAGGCAAACGTATCTCTTCAACAAACATATCACCAACACCATTGTGTTTTGGTTTTCATTCGTCCTGGCTAAGACGAGCTAATTTGCTCAGCAAAAATATCTATTCTGTACTTGAAACACTGGGTCCCCTTTATCCATCGCATCAAAGCCGAAAGAAGACATGTCGCGAGATGTTAACATTTCGTTTAATCTTCTCAATCGCTGACGTAAAACAAACAAGCACATTTATAGCACATTAGATTTGTAAATCCTAGTGAACGGACATTCACAGTTAGACAGGAACTATTAGAATTAAAAAAAATGTACAGGTCAACTACACGGCAAGTGAACTGGTTGAATCAAAAACTTTGGGCGAACAGAACGGGATTATGTAATCGGATTAGCACTGTACTGCACTAGAAAAGGCATGTTTTTTCATTGTGTCTTGGAGGTAACAATGCTTCTCACGCATCTTCTTTATCGGATAACAGGATTCACTAGGCATTTGCTGACACATGAGAGTCGAACCGTACTGACTCGGAGTGTTTGCGGTGGTTCAGGATTATCCAGCAAGGCCGTGCCACCACGCACGGAGATCAAGTCATTAAAATGTGACAATCGTATCAGAACAACGTCATTATCGTGAGGTGATCCACTTGCAGCCTTGAATTTAATCCCTTTTGAAAACGATTACACAGTGTGTCTGTACCAATGAATGAGTCGTCAGTGTCATATACGAAAACAGACTGAGCATCCTCGCCCAATAGCAAAACTCAGACAGAGTTGGCAATTCGAAATCCACTTTGTAAGTGTGCCTCAGCTATGCTTTCCTTTATCAAGCCATATAAGTATTTCTACTAGATAATCATTTGTTCATGGTCTATCATTTGATCAAGGTGAGCAGCAAAAGTATTTTTGTCCTTCGGTAACATCCCATGGGTTCAAATGGATATTTCTGAGTCCGAGTTCAGAGCCGCTTAAGCATTGAATATAGAGATTGGATTCAAGTATCAAATTTGGTGGTCCAATGTGCAGTGTCTCCCGGAGGCGGGGGGCGGGTAGGGAGTACAGAAGAAAAATGTTGTCTTGAAAGCATTTCCCAGTCACATAACTTTGGGTAATTTTGCACTGGTAGTCAGTAAGTTACTGCTACTTTTAAAACAAGTGCAATGGGTTGTGCCATTACCCAAGTTTTGTAAACTCTTCTAACAACTTTTCCTGGGAGATAGTACGTACGGTTCCCCCTGTTCCATTATATTTGCTTAGAATGGACCACCGAAAACTGTCTGTTTTACGAAGTGTGCGCTTGTAGACCAATCATATGGTGGTACTTGGCACCGCGTGGTCTGCCAAGTGGCGTCCGTAATTTACCTCCCGCTAGCAACCAAACAGTCACGTGTTAAAAATTCCTGATACTTTCGTTGTCAGTACCAAATTTTTCTGTCAATTTTAGCACATATGTGAATAGAAGAATTTTTGTTCTCAGTAACGTCAGCTGTTCCACGATTGCAATTGAAAAATGGGTTTCCTATATATATATATATGTTGTTCGTTTTCAGGGTGTTTAATGGATGATACAGTTCTATTTCGTGAATCAATCCCTGGTATCCTGTTATGAAACGACCAGTCACCAACGAATTAATATGATATTATTGGTGTCAACCTATGCTAGCCATCTCAAACCGATTTCATTTACCAATGGCAAAGAAAGGGTGAACCGTGAGCTTAGAAAGTGGTCAAACTGATCTATTGGTTGTAACCCTAGGGTAAATAACTTGGATCCCATATTGTCCAATCAATCCAAACCGAACAAAACAACATCAATTTATGGGAAATCACTAAATTAGTTGCGCAGAAGTTCACCCGAAAGAGTTATACAGTTTGGAAAAACGGTCCAAACGATCGTTAGACTGTTTTGATGTCAATAGATTAAACTGTGAAGCATGTGAACGGACTTTGCACCATAACCTGAGGCTACGCTATCGAATAAGGTAGTAATTTATTCCTCCCGTGGGTATTTCCTAAACACAGATCGCTTGTATGAGGACGCTTAGGTAACTACCACCCACTCCACATATCTCAGCTGAAGAGACGGATCAGAAAGGTCAGACATATCGGTTACGATGGGTAAAACGTCCCGTGAGCACCACATCATCTTCACCTCAGTTGACCTGGCTACAGCTGAANTTTCACCCTTGCCGTGCACCCAGTCCGACTAACATACGAGAACGCCTTGAACAGCTGAGGATTCAGGACTATTAACCCACATTTATTCAATTATATAGCCACCTTGAGAAACATTGCACACAGTTACCGAAATGTTGAGTGTTTATCAACTAGGTTGCTACGTGATTAAAATTCAAGCGTCTACACTGCAGTTGACATTGCACATCCTTTTCTGTAGGCAATCCAGACTGAAATCAGTTCCGTTACAGTTACTAGACGATGGTACTGCATCAAGCGATAACTGCTAACTACAACCTGAATGCGTGAAACATTGCAGCTTGCGTTCTGATCGATGTTGTTCATTGAGGTGCGGCAGCTGTGATGCTAATTGAAATGACTAGTAACTCCTAATTGAGTAGAATCTCTTTACCAAATCCATTTTATTGCGTGCACCTGCGTTTGGGAATGATTTATTGATTACCATTAAAACACTAAGGTTAGTTAAGTAAACGCAAATCCGTAAATTTTAAAACGGTCTCAATACAAACATACGTTTGATCACGACAATGACTGTTAGACACACCGCATTCAGCCGTACACAATCAAAAATCACCGAACGTAGACAAACTTTCAAAGTGATCCATTTGGTTATTCCGTGGTTGTGCTACAACACTTAAGCCCCATTAAAACACGAGATTCAAATCAGATATCACAAAACCTTGAACGCGAACTTCAGCACTCAAAAGCCATGTTATACAGGTTATACATTACTTGAATAAGCTTATGATTTGAGATTTTGACAATTGTTAAAAAAATATGAGAGTAGATTTTTGCTGGTTAAAAATCAATCGGTCAATCATTAAATAGCCTAATCGAGTTGGAGAATGATCCAGAGAGTCAATGCGAATGCAATGTTGCCTTCGCTTCCGTTCTTTGCCTGCTCTACAAACTAGGGTACAAAGGTAGATATAAAGCTCTGATCTTTTCACTAGCACCGATTCTTCATTGTGTCCTTGGTATTAGTGATGTTGTTCGGTTACACGGTGTACAGCGTTATACCTCATCAAAATCAGTTTTACCAGTAAGAAACAGATTTTATACCTAGCACCTCTGCAAGTATTCAATTTTTCACAAGTGCTCATTGTACAGGGAACATAAATTTTGGTTTACTTAATTCTGGTCCCATCATTGTATTAGGTAAGTTTGTATGGAGAAATTACAACTTTGACTTAGCGAAGCTTAACTTATCTTGGTAATTTTATTTGAAGGGTGCGAAATTGAGTTTATTAAATATCGATAATAGAGCGGAAGGCGCCACACACACGGCATATACGATGGGCTTCTTATGTGGGATTCCATGCATTCAAAATACCCATTGCCGTGTTTCAATCAATGAAGGAAATAGTCGATTAGGATCTGGGATGGCTATAAGCAAGGCAGAAAGACAATTATTCACTTTGTTTAAAAACCATGCTAAAGAAAAATAACTAATAACACTTCAAAGAACGAGGCAATTTATATGAAAGATTTTGAGGAATCCAAGCTAAATTCACCGTGGAATGTGTGATAGAACCTCTGAGAAAGCATGGAGTCACCTTCTGGGTGCTGCTTTAAACCACATGGAAATTCCATGGAATTTTCATAGATTTATGCTATTGAACAGTGAGGCTCGTCGCGAGCGCCGCAAGTGTTACAAGGTGCAAGGTATCCACGATCGGGAACAACTGGAGGAGTACTCTGGGCAACCAAAGTTTTTAACTCAAATATAATTAATCACATGAAAAATCAAATCAAATGAAACACCAAATGGAATAGCGCGATACCTTAGTGAATTCTAGGGGAAGCTGTGGTAATCCTAGCCTACGGGATAAAGCCATCCATGGAGCGATGCGTTACAGTTTCTGGATAACTGTGATGAGTCAAGCCTCCCGTTTGACGCCATCCAAGCATCTACGCGTTACAGCTTCTGAACAACGAACAGTAGGCTGATCGTGCGAACCAATCGGAAGTCATGCGGTTCAGACAGAAGCTGTATGACCTCAAGAATACAGGCACGCGATTAGTGGATACATGTATAACTAATAAACGTGCTTAGTACATGTTATTTAATCCCCATGATTTCTTTCAATAACTGTTATTTCTGTGACCTTTTGCTTGCGTCTCCGTGACAGGCGATATCAGCGTGCAAGTGCTAGTGCGATTCAGCGTTCCAGTTGCGTCCGTGATTCATGATCTGTGCCTATTTCAAGCAATACAGAAACCCACCATAGCAGTCAGCCTACATGTTGGATGGTGCATTCCACATACTTCGGTGCATTGTATGATCGATTCGAGTGTGAAATAGATTAGTGCTACGGGTGTGGCGGCCACTGGTCAATCTAAAAGAGAGTGCCATGTCCAAAAACTGTAAGGGACATCCATCGGTGGGTTATAATACCACCGAAACTTAATGACCTTTTCACAGTTCGAGCGCAGACTGTTGGCTTCGGTATCCTTCACGAACTCAACTGGAAAGAATGTGGACATTTACACCGGTTTCAGCATGACGTGCAAAACAGCCCTGTTGATTTCAGATTTTGATCCAAAAATTATCGCTCTGTAACAATTGTAGGAGTTAGTCTGACACAGCTCAAGTTCCAAACATATCGTTCACATCTTCCGCCATTAGGTTAACTGAAAAGGCTATCCCTAAACATCTGCAGCAGTCTATAGATATACCAAATGATCCATTACAGCTTGCTTGCAAAACTAACAGGTCCACTTTAGACACAGTCTCCTCCCTTAATTGCTTTATCACCAAGTCTTTGAACAACTCTTTTACTTTAGTTTGGTGTTTTTTTGACTGCTCTTCAACATTTGATTACATTCCTCAATTAAAGTTGTTAGAAAAACTGAAATCGCTTGAATACCCCAGGCAATGGTAAGCTTGGCCATCTAACTATTTATCGGATAGAGAGCAAATACCTAGATGCGGTAAGGGTTCGTTCAAACCCTTAGTTATTTATTTTTGACGTACATTTGTGATATCCCTTGTGTTCCCGCGCACGTTTTAAAACGTGCAAATGATGTTTTATTATGCTGAAACATTTCTTTTTCTTCCGATTGAAGCTCCTTCACTGGCAGTATCGCTCAGATTTAGCCGTTGTTCTCCAAATCGGTGCTGAGGCTTTGAGTGTTTGCACAGCTTTGCATCTCGTCATACACGACAGACCTCGCGGTGATAAATAGCGATTCATTATCTGAGGTGAACCCTGCCAAACATACTGCCAAGCAACCTAGCAACCTTCGTAGTTCGACCCACATCCACAAGTGTATTTGCAAACTCTGGCGCCTATTATTTCGAATTTGAAAGGTCTGACAGTTTTGCGCCTCTCGGTCAGTTATTTCTACCATTGTACATCAGTGTGCTCTTTCCACATTATTTTCCCCCAGTTATTTCTCCTGGTTTACTTAAACAAGACTCCAAAGTTTAATACCGCAGTCTAACTATTATTAGCCGCATTCCTGTAGTGATCCTAGCTTGCAAGATGTCCTAAACCACTGGGCAACACATTACAGAATAGTGGAGTTGAGCAAATTAATGCACCCCGGGTTCACTACCATAAACGCGGCATTATCTGCTTGTGAAACAATCCCCTTGGGAAAAGGACCAATGGACGAAGCATACGATCGTCTCCTCTGTACGAGGCCATGTTCACATGAAAGCGGCAGCGAGTTGATAACATGGACCTTTATTTCACTAGCTGCAGGCTAATACACAGGTGGTGGTGGTTTGCACCACGGACTTAGTGTTAAACGTGATTCGGTTTTGACGGGAATCGGGCACGATTGAATTGTGAAAACATCAGAGACTGTCGTCAAACTCATTCGGTCAATCCTAGTTGTTAAATATCGAAAACATTACTCGGCAAAATCAGTGCGAAGGTCAAAGGTCACCAGTCAGAGTCGGGTTAAACAGAGGGATAGGGTGGGAGAACATTTTATCAATCTGATCGAACTTTCATACAAATATTTGTACTGAAGAGATAATGTGAAACAGTTACGTTCAACCTGTCCTGTGACGATGCTTGTTCTTGCTCTTACGATATTCCTAAGGGGAACTGGATGTATGAAATTTCTTAAACAGCGCCTCATACCTGATAAGTTTCGTTCAGTAAACAACTCTCTGGATTTACAATGTTCCATTGCATGTGAAACAGCGCGTTGGCGATGCTACATGAACTGTCTGCAGACATACAAATGCCCTTGGTCTTGTGTGAACTCATTGTGAAGAGCCAAACTCCCAGTCTATCATCGGAATTTACACTGTGTAGTAAAATCTCAGCTGGAAGCTTCGAATAAACACATTTGTGAATTACCTATCACTATTAACCAGATACAAGCCGTATTGGATAGTCTAAATCTTGTGGGCCGAATAAAGTTGTTCAAGTTCATCCATCAGTTACAACGAAAAACTTAGCTACCATTCACCAACGAAATGGGGTAATCTCTGGCCCCTTTCTGCCCGGATGAGCAGTTTCCACCGAATCCGGAGAGGTACGTGACCATTCTGTCAAATGCTACCCTCAATCAGTTGCAGATTGAGGCCCTGTCCTTGGGTTTTTATTTTTGTGTCCCATATACCAAAGTTGACGGCATAGAGATTGAAACGCGGTTCGAATATTTATTTGGCCAACTTTCTGATTTAACCCCCAAATCACCTGATACAGTTAGTTGGTTCAAA
>UZAN01044183.1:26611-37527 GCA_900618425.1 Echinostoma caproni | reverse complement strand
TGGCGAGATCTCTGAAACACATCTCTAAATGTAATGGTAGGGTCAGGGATAAACTCGCGGATTCCATCATAGACAGACACCTACAAGCATGTGAAAATTTCGCCGCCAAAGTACTCTCAGACACTCACCACCCATTACACAATGAACTTTCAAAAGCTATATCTACATCATCCACACGCTCAAGATTTAAACTTTTATTTGCACGTACCTCTACTTATCGTAATTCTGTTCTGCCATATATAGCATATCTACTTATAGACAACGACAAAATTTCCACAGAATTGCGCAACCGCTTGCTTCATTGACAAACACAACCCATTGCTTTCAGTTTCATTATGTAATGATTTTGTAAATTTGAATCCACAAATATGGTGTAATTGCTGAAAATATACCCATCCGGGTGGATAAAGCTACTACTGACTTGACTTGATCTATTTGTAAGAAAACCACAGTGGGACAAGGAAGGCAACCAGTTTTAAGTAGTTCTCATGGGAACACTTTAATTTTCACTCTGTCACTTTCTCTCCAAATATTGCCAAGCATGATGTTTGCATCTGCTCCGTGCCTTGTCTTCATTTTAATCGAACTGACCAATCAACTGAACTCTTAACGTGACTATGAGAAACGGTCACATGTCGATCGGTATTAATCTGGTTGAATTCGTCTCCTGTTCTTAGTGTGTTTGCACGCGCCGGCCCACACAGGCACAACACTGTAGCTTGATAGCGCAGTATTCCATGGGAGGTTGTTCTTTTATGCGGTAATTGCGACCGACAAGCCTCTTTCTGGGTTGTTTTTACGTCCCCTTGGCTCGGTAATTGTGGTGAGTCAAACGTCCGAGGTGATACCAGCCAAGGTCCTATGTGTTACAGTTTCTAAAGGCATTGGACCATGAATCGACAGTACCGATCAGTTAACAGTAGTACAGTTCAGACAGAAACCACGTGACTCGAGGAACAATAACGGTGATTGGTTCATATTCGTTTGACCAATGATATTTTATTTGCCTATGATTTAATCCCATTGATTTCTCCCAATGAACGAACGGCTACTTCTCTGACCTCTTTTCCCCGCGTCTCGATAACGGTGGTGGTTAGTGTGAATTCAAATTCTGTCGAAGCTCACTCGCATCAAGTGGCACGTGACTGGTCGGCATTGCTATCGATTTTGTCATTACTGACAGACCCAATGTGTTTAATCTGATCGGTATTTCACTCGTTGACTCAGTGCGTGAATCGTGTTGACACAATTCCAGTCAGCCCGCCCGTTTCAGTTCAGTGACCCGTGTTCTTCACAAACCAGCGGGTGATGGAGGCGTCCAATTATAGCAGTAGGCAATCTCTCTGTTGCTAGTCCGCATCCCACAATTATCCTATGCAGAACGTGCGCGTGGCGGGGGTTCGCAAACCCGATTCACATCATTTAATGTAACCGGTTTACCCGCACCTGTGAGATTCATTCCCTCGAATGTCCACCTCGTTCGGGTGTGTGAACACATAGAGATCGATAGGAGCACCTTCCACAAGCACATCGCTTCTCAAACGAGCAAGAATTTGAAAAAAAGTAAAACAAACAAGGAATTTGAAAAAAAATGTTAACCAATATCCAATCATATTACAAATAGGCATTCAGACAGAGAAAGAACGAGAACCAACGACGAATCGGAGTGCAGTCAACAACTTAGAGCCTTAATGCCGGAAAAAACATACTGGAATTGGAAACTAGCGCAACAGACCGAACTATTGTGTGATCCAGATGAACTGACGTATCCAACGGCGACTGCGAATTGTCTAAACTAAATCCCAGATAGATTGAGGGTAGATTACTTGTGCGTTGGATTTGAGAATCGGCATACGAACTACGGACGTGGTCGGGGCAGAGTGTGATGTCGTTGGTTGTACAACGGTGAATTTCGGTGGACCAGCTGGAGGAGTTTGGCTTTGATTTGGCATGCCTGCGAGCACCGGGGCTGTGCTGATTATGTTGATGGCCGGACCCGAGGCTGATGATTGATGTGGCACCCTGGATTCTTCCGATCCGCTGGCCACGGGAATCTGTTCACTCTCAGTCGAAGACGGCAATTTTGGGCTTGCTGGATGAGATTTCATGGCTGGAACTGGTGTACTTGAGGATTCAGACTTCGCCGCGGAGGTGGTGGTGGTGGTGGTAGTTTCGCTGGTATCAGCTGTTATTACTTCTGACTCCGTTACTTGCATTTCTTCGGCTGGAAGCGGTGGTGGGGAAGAGTAGGAAGGGATTTTCCGCTTCGCGTTCTCTTCAGATTCCGCGTGACGCTGCTGCTCGTTTTGGTTTTGTACGACTTCAAATCGGAACCGCTGTCGTTCCGCGGGACCGAATCTGGAAGGCATTCCAGGACGAGGTGGTAGCAGGGACGGATCCAACCGGTCGTCAAAAGTATTGGAGTCACGGTGGGACGTGGTAAAGTGTCGATTCACCATGTGAAAATGTGCTCGCCGACTTGAAGAGCTCTCACCGGGCTCCTTGCAAATAAAAGCTCGCGGTTCAACACACGGAGCGAATTCGGTGGTCCAATTTCCCCGTTTCGATCGTTCCACACTTGCAACAATACAACCGTGGCTACGCACGTTCCAGTTGGAGACCCAGCGTTCTTGCTCCGTGACCGAGAAACGATGATAGTCCACCGGGGTATGGTCATTCCACATTAGGGCAAACACTTTGGGTTTGAGGTGACGTATTTTACCCCCTAGCCAAATTCCACTAGGGTAGGTTTGTCCAAAAGCATCGTTGAGCATTTCCTGACAGGTCAAAGAGGGAGGGTGAAAGGAAGTTCACCAATTAGCAAGCATACTGTCACAAACGTTTTGTGCGTAAGAACTGGCTTGTCAGAGATGGATGCATTTTGTATCAACAAGCCTAGGTATCAGCTCATTTGGTTAGCAATGACGGACCAAAATATCACGAAGGACATGTTCGCTGACTGGCTCCCAAAAGAAACACGTCTATAAGTATCCATTGCAGCCATGTCCGCATCAGGAATCTGAGTCGTAGCCATGGTAACGGGTATTTGTACAGCTATTCTCACGCTGCTGGGCCTGTGACGGAGGCGGCGTTTCAGTGAACTGAAAAAGAATAGCGTCATCGACATTCCAAGGGACGTAGAGATTTCCAATGACCCCAGCCATACTGTTTTGATGACATGCAGAAAGAAGCCAGCGGAATGTGTTAGTTTTTCGTACGATCGGGAGGACCCAGCAAGCAAGCACAACACAGCACCCAGAGGAGACAGATTAACAACAGTTGATAATTATCGAATTTGTTTGCTAGTGCCAGTGAATTTCACTACTGTTCAACTGTTTATTGACTAACTTCAGTCTATTGTGAATTTCACATCCGTGGAATTTGCGCAGGATTCAAACTTCAGCTCCAATGTAACACATGGTTTCAAGCTTCACTTTGCTTTCTTGGTTTATTTCCAANTTATGAGGATGTTAAACTTGCTCGTCAATATGAAACTGTGGTGATTCTGGCCTACGAGATGACGCATACCCTGCAGCGATACGTTACAGTTTTCGGACAACTGTGATGAGTCAACCATCCCAGATGACGCCAGAATAGCATCTACGCGTTACTGCCTCTGGACACCAAACCTCAGGCCAATTGTGCCAACCAATCAGAAGNCACTAGCACGCGATTGGCAGAGGATTGGATGACCAATGAACTTGTTTTGCACATACTATTTAAACCCCATGATTGCCTTCAATATATGAATGGCTATTCCTATGGCCTTTTTCTCGAGCTTCGGTTATAAGGGATGCTGTCATTTTAGTAGCGGGGTGATCCAGTGCTCACGTGGCCTGCGTCCGAGATTTCTTATTCGTGATTCCTATTTCGTGATCAGTGCATACTAAGATTATTAAAGAGACATACTGTGCGATATAATAACATAAAATATTGGGACATTCATTACACAACTGGCAGTCAGAGTTATCCGATTCAGTCTAGAGACAAGCCTGGTGGTAGTGTGCAACGTGGCCAATAACAGGTCAGACTGGGCGCGGTGGACCACAGTGCAAACGTGTAGCGTGTGCAACGGACACGATTTGTCAAATGCGGTCACAGCTCCCTAGAGTTCCCACTCCCGCTTCGTAGCCCGATTAACACGCCTACAGCACAGTGCGTTGCTTTCCAACATGTTCTTGATTGGTCCTAATTCAGAAGCTTGATGAGAACGCATTGGTCCTCCTACGAAATCATTTCCACCAAGTTGTAAGTAAGGTGTGGTATTTATTCCTGTTTGCTCTTAAAATACTTCATGCTCTTAAAAAGTTCTATCCGGACAGCAACGATTAGCGCCCCATCTTTCACAGGCACAGGGTACCAGGACAATACACACAGTGGCGCTGAATTGAATTTAGAGTGGGCGTTGGGATTTGAGAATGCCAGAAGAGAGGGGACGGATTCTCACATTACACTAAACATCCTTCCATACTTGGGGATGTACATTAGGTGTCGATGATGATGATGACTCGGGTGATGATGATGATGGCTCGGATGATGATGATGATGAAACGCTGGCAAACGACCGCAGTAAACCTGACCCAATTTTCCAAGTTGAAAGATAAATAGTTTAAGACAGCAGAGTGCTTCGATGATATTAGTTCAGTTTCTGTTTTGAACGTTTAATTTGCCAAAACAAGATGAGTGGTTGCAAAAGCAGCCCTCCCCGGGCTGCGTGCCAGTTCCTTCGGTGGAGTTTGAAGGACGGTCAGCTTAGATCAACAACATGTATCCTGCAATACTACACACAAGTAACTGTAAATTAACCTCTAAAATGGCTAGCATTGGTAACACTTGATCAATATTTTGGAGACTAGGTGAGAGAGTACGAATGGATGCTAAAAATGAACGAATTTCAATTGGGTAAGTAACATAGTTTAATTGATAAATAAATCGATAAATAGTAGGCAATTGAGTTACACCTACCCACTCCGCATCTGAATGCACGGAAATCAAATGCATCGGATCCGAGAACTCGGTCTCACAATACTGTTCCGCCTGTTCGAATGGAAGCGTCAGATTCTCGACCATCACATAGTTCCGGCCGTCATAGGCCACGGAAATCAGTCGTCGTATTTTGATCTCCGACTTCGCATGCTCATCCTCGTCATCTTCAGTCTGGTGGTGGTGGTGGTGGTGGTGGTACCTGTACGGCATATCCCGGACTGGAATACGGGGCGGATCCACAAACCAAGGCGAGTTGAACGTGAACGGATTGGCTAGAAAACGTGAGGATGCAGCAAACCAGGCTGCCGCGGGTGACCAAGCGCGGACCACAGTCAAAGACAAACACCAGAGATTGAAAATAAACCCGAGTCGAATCATGACGCTTGCGTGCGAACCGAATGTGTCCGTGGGACCGAATGAAAATTGGTTTGGCAAAGTATACTTCTATTTTGCACCAGATGAGGACTACTCATCCAGATTAATTTATGATCAATAGGTCTATACAGCCGGATGATAATGTGTAGTACGAGGCGATCAATGTAATTATCATCGCGAGTCTTTTACCGCTAGATCGATACAATTGATCGATCGATATTAGGCCATGCATCGCACATTTCTGCTCGTAGCTGAAACCTGTTAACCGCTTACCAGTACATCCTAGTGGTATTGATTACAAAATTGACGGAATCATGATTTTAAGTTCATGAACTATGGGGTCTTGCATTCTTAATAGTTTAAAACACATCAATTCCAATATGATGAAATGCAATTCACTGACTATACCATCATCATCCTAGACTGCTCAGTTAGGTTCGCCTTTGACATGTGCCTATGCAACAACGAAAATACACTGACAGTAGTCAAATGGAATTAAACGAATTTTGCGAAGCTCTCATTTTTCGGAGTCACCAATTTCTGAAACAGTTATTAGATTCAATTTCACTAATGTTACTCTGAGATAGTCGAGAACAAAAAAATCAGACAATGCGCGTCCGAACGAAATGGGAACGGTTGGAGCGGCGGGTCTGACGGGGAGCCGAACAGGCGATGGTGAGGTTGAACGGAAGCAACCAGGGTAATTTCGGTCACGTGCTGACTAGAGATCCTAATCTTCATGAATCAAGATAGCTGGGGCCAATGCTACGCTTGTCATCGGGAAGGATGCTTTAGCAAGTGGTGCGTTGTAGAAGGCGAAGACTCGGTTCAAGGGACTCGTTCATTTGGGTTGTGTTAAGCTTCCTGGTTGGGGATTTGCTGATCGATTTAACTGACGAATACAGGGCACGGAGCGACATGACCGAATAGTGTAAACAATCGCGATTATGTGCCTATTCGCTGACTACGCATATATATAGTTCATTAGATAGTAGTATCTTGATTGTAACTATGCTTTCCGCTTTGAACTGTTCCATGTGGTTCTCCTTCATTGATCGACCAAGTGGGTAGCTGAACAAAACCGCGGTGCACAAGGTTGGTTGTGTAGAACTAAACTTACCCAGTGCTACGAGTCATGAGGGAATTCACTGCACCTGTTCCCATCAAGCTTTAGCCAAAGTCTGCAATAGTTTAGTCTTGATGCGCACGCTTTAATTATACCACTCACTGTAGGCGATTTAGATCAAAAAGTAGCGGAGCATTCAAAGGTCAACGCGTATCGAAATATTTTGTTTTCCCGAGATGTTGATGTTTCAAAGTTTAGCTAAGAAAGATGAGAAGATGTGACGATCGTAACCGGTGCAGTTGACTGTCATAATTGGATTAAATATCGCATCACATATTGAATGGCTTCTTGGTGTTATGATTCCAGAAATCGGGGTGCAGGATCGAGGAGAATGGTCTATTATGAAACACAGTTAGGGGATGGACAAATTGGCATACATACGACAAAATATCTCATTTGGAAGATGTCATCAAAATTCACAGCCACACACAGGATAATGAATGGAATAGTCCGTTCCGGAAGGTCATGTTCATTTTTAACCGTTATGAGTAACCGCGAATCACATTCCTCTGCGCGGTCTAACTATACTACTCAAAAATATGAGTAGGATCTCACAACACCGGGCACATCGAACAGGATTATGACTGTGATTGATCAATTGCTGGACAGACATCACTACTCGGTCCGGAAGCTGACCCCCCCCCGCAGCCCGTGGAGCGGAACTCGGAAAGTGTCGAAGTAAAACAAACGGCACTGTCGCAGCTATGGACGCTCTGAAGTAGGCTGTAAAACTGTTCGAACACTCCAGCAAAAGACCCAGATTGGACATACTAACATGTTATTCTGTCGCTCGTTTCTTGAAATATGAATACAATCCAAAGATTACTAGTTATATTTTCAATGGGTTTATTTCAAGCTGCTCTATGTTAATCGCGCTTCTGATTAACCATGCGTTTCAGTTATGTTTATCTTTGACAAGGCACCCGTTCAATGGAAGGCTTTGGATGCACATGCCGACCGACAAATTCTATCTCCTTTACCATATAACCCTTTTTTAGCTCACTGGAAGAAGCCTTCACAACAATGAAACAGGTGAGCTTCAGTAACTGTTTTTTGCTTTCTGGATGACCGGAAATGCATGAATTGAAGTGACACAATGTTTTGTGTTATGGAAGATCTAAGTCTTTTCTGTTCATTCAATGACAAAACAGTTTATCATTCATCACTTTCTTAAGCCATATCGATGACGTAATTGCCTCTCTGTTCTGCCTATGTAGATGGCTGAGCATTTACTGAGGCTTTAGCCATTCATACCCTCAAATTCGAGCTATGCAAACAGGTAAGCGTCTTTAATTATCCAATATGCTTATTATTTAGCTCTTAAAAAACTGGTTCAATGAAAACACTGGGGCCATAGGAGATGTACCATATAGGATATCGTTTAAACCCTAACCAATCAATATGTGGTGCGACATTCGATGCCATTGCGACTGCGCAGCATGCGATCGCCACACGTTCTCATTTCTTAGCCAAGCATTGCAACAACAACATTTGTAGATAAGCAAATGTTTCAACATTCGCTAACCTCAGAATATTTCGATACTTTTTTGATCTGACTTGCCTACATCGGTATGTTTAAAGTTTGTGTGTCGAGGCTAAACGATTGTGGGTCAAAGTTAACGGAATGTGGGTTTGGGTTGAAGGATTGCAAGTTTTGGCTAAAGTTTGACGGAAAAAGGTGTACAGATTTCTGTTTTCCAATTGGAAAACCGGTTCACACCTAGTACGGACCATTGCTTGGTTAAGTGAGATCGATATTAGCAATGAACTTCCATAAATCGATCATGGTTTGTTTTGAAAGAAAAACAAATTGAACAGCTCAAACTGTGGCCTGTAAGTCAATGGCATAGTCCTCTGATTTCAGGGCTTCTGAGAAGGATCTCCGTTTTATCGTTCCAGAAAACCAAAGCTGTTTTCTAAATTGCTCCAGAGCGACGTGCACTGCAGCTATAACATATGTTAGTTTGCTAAAGTGAGTATTTGGCAAATTTGAATCTATGATGTTCTCACGATTGTTATCAGCCTACAATCGACCCCACATAGAGTATGCAATTCCATCGTGGAAGCTATGACTACAACACAATCGACAACCGACGATTTGTGCGGAAAAGTCGACCGCTGCTGTCTGATGGAGCGAAACGAGATTCGCGTCAGTTTTCCAATTTGTGACAGCACAATTATATCGAACATTCGACTAGAATAAACGATTCCGTGGCTATATCCGTCGTTTTGTGAATTGGGACAGCAGTTGGTTGATGCCACTCCTAGGAACAGTTGTGCCCTGGAGCGTCATTGCGTATAAGCGACTTTGAACCGGTATACCAATTAGGTTTCACTTCTTTTTTTTGATTTGGTACAAGTCCAACTTCGCGCGGACCTAGTGAACGGGCTTATCGTCACGTGACATGTGAAGCAAAGAATGCGAGCATAGACGGGACTTAGCGTAATAGGATCCTGATTACGCGTCTCAGAGACACATGAGAGTTCATTGAGCGCACAAAACGAGCTCGTTGACCCACCAACACGAGCCCTCATCCACCCCCCGGCCGATTTAGAGAATGACGAGGTTTCAGAATACACAATTTATTCGGCTCTAAGCTAATTACAAAGCTAGCTGGCAGCAGGTTTTGGCGAACGATGAACAGATTGTCTATTAAGGCATTACGGGTTGGAAGAACGAGCTCATGAAGAGAGGCTTGGGTATGGAGGACAAAGAATTAAACTGTGTTTCAAAACCCGCAGTGTGCCCATTAATTAACGTCACGCACAAATTGGTTTTAAACAATGCTCTAGCAATGCGTCCGTTTAATTCACATTTAACTTACAGTTACTTGTGAGTAGTAATCTGCAATTTGGGGTATAATTTCACGTATGATTCGTCCGAAAAAATAGCACCTTTGCTTAGGTGAACAGTGGTGAATCATTAAGTGCTGTGGGTCGGTGACCAAAACCCTGTGGGCGAAAGCAATATGCACCAAACAGTTTTTCCGTAATCTGAGGGGGGGGGGGCGAAATACAAGTCAGCAAGAATAATATGAATAATGGAGGGCCGAGAAGATACGGTTAATCCCAATTTGTGATATGACTCCTTTGGATTGGGCATGTCGTCAGGACACGGAAAGGGAGGGTGGCGGGACGCAAAACTATGAGGTACCATGAATATATCTTTCAGGACGGGAACCATTGAGGAAGATAGGAGTGGAAGGGTCACTATGATAAAGTGCTAGGATCATACAGATTTTTTAAGCATGATGGATAGAATTTTGTTCCTAATTTCTTTGAAATTCGTACCAGTGAAGTTCGTTCGAAAGGACATCCTAAAAGAAAACGGGAATCTTGTTAACAAAAAGACATGCTCTGCCAATTTCCCGGACTGTTCGGCTATGTTAGGACGGAGTTCAGGACGCATCACGCCACAAGCGCGGTCACGACGTGCCAGGCAAGCCGGGTCCGGATTGGATGATTGCAGAACAAGTGTCAGCCAACGATTGCCCGATCGACCAATCAGTGTCAAGGCCACAAACCTGATTGGTGCGTGACTGTGGCATTCTCGTATCCCTGATCTACCACCATTTATTTGCGTATCGAACCTTAATCCTTGGCATGAATTTGGACAGTTGTCACGAGTCGTCCTCTCTCTCTCTCTGTATCATTGTTGTTGTTCGGACCTGAACGAGAATCGTTTGTCCAGGTCGACGTTTTGTCCTACTGAGTGGGTTCGGGCACCCGTATGACAGCAAATCATCGAATCAGTCGGCTCAGACCACCCTAGCGGCAAACTGGCTCCAGTGATACAAGAACAGCCTGATAGAGTCATGCGTAAAAAACATATTGCCCCGGCAAATTAAGGAACAGCACAAAGCTGATGTGGTTCACGTCATAACCACACAGATCATGACAACTTTGATCGTACAGTTGTCAGCAATGCTCGAACGCGGTTCGCTTTCGTTGGAAGCGTGGTGCGAGGATCATGGTGAAACAAACCAGATGAAAATTAGGATTTATGGAAAACAGAATTCTGTGAAAACCCTAAAGCACAAACCAGAGTTACAATGGACTTTGTTACGTCACGATTGGTGTATTAAATGACAAAAGACAGAAGAGGTACTCTCTGCAGTTTCGAGAAATTTGAGCCAGTTTTGAATGCACAGAATCAAAGGAGAAGTGAGTGTAATAAGCAATGGAGATGAGTATATGCGAAGAGGAATGATGCAGAATTGGTGATTCCATCCGGGACAGTTTAGCAAACAGACAGTACTGTGAAATATCAAATTGCATATCTCCTCGTTAGCAGAAAAAAATGGGAGAATATGTACAACAACTGGCTATGTACACCGTCACACATTTTTGTAGGTCGAATCCTGATTTTCAACCGGGACAATGTTCATTTTCTGTTCTCGTTGTCGCTCATGATAATAGTGAGCAGCTT
>UZAN01044182.1:15009-37162 GCA_900618425.1 Echinostoma caproni | reverse complement strand
ACCTTTGCCTCAATCCGTCTTTCAGTTTGCTTTGTGCGTCCAGTTAGTTCTTCCAGATAATCAAAGAATCGTTGGAATTGTGGCATCAAAACTAAGTTTATGTTGCATTAGCTGTACTTTGGTAATGCGGATGAACTTTTCACTTCCATCCTTTNNNNTTCAATTTACCCAGTATATAAATGAATTTTTGTTATGTTAATCATCGTTTGAGATACAGTGAAATGATTCCGGAATTACTTCGTGCGGTTTCGCTAATTTGGTGTTCTCTTTTCATTCAAATTTCCATCGGAAAAAGAACGTTTCAGATATTCTGTTTAACCCAGTTCACAGACTCAAAATAAGCAGTGTGAAGCAGATATGCGGATTTTTATTGATGGCTGGTTATCAGAACACTGAACGTAGTTGGCTAGAATGTGAAAAATTTGCCCATTAAGCCACTAAAATTTTACTTTAAAGGTTACAACTACTAGCGAGTAGTAGGATAGTTTGCTTTCAGAGCGTCGAACCTTAACACGCCACTCAGTTCATCCATTCACGAATCGAATTCCATGATTCACTGTTGATCTTTGGCGATAGAAGAAGTCAAATCTGACTTGGAACGATGAGATGAATTTAAGAGAGTGCGTGAAGACTAAAAACAGTCAATGAAAGGTTTTATCAAGCCAATGACAGCGTGCAAGGAACAACTTGGTTCAGAAGTGAATGCAAATCGAATCAGAGGCAAAATTGTTTGAGCGTGGTTCTAGTCAACGACCGAATTCATCAAAATTTGACTCCAAGTTCAGGGGTCTATGTCCGCTTAAATTACATTCACACATTATAGAGCCTGATAAGGTCACATGCGAAATGATGTCCTCATATAGTTGTTCTCTCACCTTCTCTTAGTCCTCCTTCTTTACGATATATAGGGAGGGGTAAGGGTGGTCGTGGGTCAATGTGCGGAATCGTATCTTGACCATTATATGCTATCGGACACTGGTTACGCCTTTGTCGAACAATCCTTGAGGTTACATTGACGAAGGGTGATTACGTGGCGGCGTGCAAACGCACACAAACTTGCCTACAAACATTCAATGATATATATAAAGCTATCCGTCTAACCAGATACAATTTCAGGGGGTCACGAAGTGAACTAAACGGAATTTACGATGCGAACAATTTTGCTTACTCTTCTCATTCTGTATATCACATCGCTAGCGTAAGTTAGAAACCGGGAACAGGGAACATTACCTATTCCATGCAATTGCAGATCCTCAGAAGCAGCTGACTCGGAAAAATGTGAACACAATTGGGTAAGTGCGGGTGACTATATGAGTCTGGGATATACGGTCCACTTATAATCTGTGTGATTCTACCAACTAGATTATGTTCGGTCTTTGTCTTTTTTGTTTCACAGGCGGAGTTGCGGGCCCTGATCAAAAGCAACTGGATAAAAACGTTCGAAGAAGCCCGTTGCATGATTCATCAAAAGATCAGGAAAAATTTTGCTGAAGATGGATTGGGTGACAAGTATCTGGAGATCGCCAGAATCAGTGAGTGAATATCACCTCGGCTTCAATCATTTCAACAGTTTCAAAAGAGAGTGGTTTGAAACCACTAATATTGCTGTGCTTCCTTTTGCATTTAAGTGATGTATATTCCTCAGGATAGAGTGAACTGATGGGAAAACCGGAACAGGAGATTGACCAGGACTTAAATGGAATGGCGTTGTGGTAAATGCAAAACTCACTTATCCGTTATGCCATTCTCTCAGTATAATAAATCACGTCAATTCTATTTAGTTGGTACGAAATAGTTTGCTTTATCAGGAGAGTTCTTTTGCGATTAAAGCAATTCTGATTTTTTTAATTAGTCACCTACAAAATATGAAAATAAAGAAAACAATGATTATAATATCATACAGCATTCGGCTTAAACTTAAAGAGGTATGGAAAAGATAATATTAATCGTATAAATAGCAGACTCCTAGAAAAACTTATTTATATGGCTACACAAAGGCTGTAAAGCATTCAGATTCATTTCTGCGCTTGTACCAATTGCTTTAGTAGGCCATCGATGCTAAATGAATAATAGTGTGACGCACAGTAGATCGTATCGTGTTGCTCCCAATCCATTGGAGGTCAGCTTTCATCAGGTGTATAGCTCACCTCTCATTCAGGTTTCCTATACCGGACAGAGCCCAACTGGACCACTTCACGTGTCCAGACACATAATTGACTGCAAATCCCCAACTTATCGGTCCAGTTATATCCCCACTCTCATTTCCTCACGTTAGCGCTTTATGAATGACTTTGTACTATTGTATCCCAATCACCAAGCTAACTGCTACGATTTCTATCTGTGGATATTTTTTGATATGATACTGCATTCCGTTTCTCTCTGTTTTTCAGTTTGTGAACGAATACATGCCAGAATATCAAAATATGCTCAATTTCTACCAAAAATGTAGCAACTTTGGATGCGTATGGCAATTCAGTGCACATTCGAATCCACTTTTTCCATCTACTTGAACCGACTTCAATAAAGAAAACGCTTATCTCTATATTCGACTGCTTTTAATGTCCGATTTCACAGCATACAGCTGGATTTGTATGGTCTATATATAACGCGTTTTTGCGTAATCGGTCGGAAACGAAGAAGTTTAGCCGTGTAATAAGCGACATCATATGGGTGTAGTCACGGCAGATATGGTGCGGGCCAGATCATATTCCACATTAATACCGATTACATGCTAACTTACTCGATCGATAGATTTCGATTTGCCATGTGATATGCTCCCTAGCAGTTGTTACTTCATAGCATTGAGTGTATCAAACCTTTGATTGCAACTGAATAGTTATTTCCAGAGAATGGAACGCGTGATGCGAGATAATGGCCACACAATGCACACCAAAAGCCACGAATCCGGATGATCTAGTTTAAGCTGTTCTCTTCGAATAAGTGTAACCTTGGAGAGGGACAGAAAATATTGCAAAGAACCCCAAGAATGTACCATATTACTATCGGAAATTAGTCTCCCTGAATTTAATAAAACGTTACCCCTAGAACGAGGAGTTATCGCCAGATTATTCCTCGAAAGCTTTTGTTCTGCGAGCCTACTTCATCGTATGCTGCTACTTCTGAATGATCTCTCAAAATATTCGTTATAAAAAGGGATAGCGTAAGCACGTATCATTGAATGACAGTGCAACTGGTGGAGGGGGCGGTATTTACAGTAAATTACATTGCCCGCTCTCATTCAAACTGTAACAGAGATATTAAGCGGATTGGGCAATGCTTAAACTCTCTATATAAAACTGGGTCAACACATTACGAACGTCAGCAGGGTGATGATGACTAAAGCACATCCGTTTGAACTGCTTTGTTTACCATCAAATGTGTTCGTAATTTGGCACGCCACAACTAGATTAACTTTAAGATGCAATGAGTCCAGCTTGCCCATGGCTGTGCGAGTGGTTTTTGAACAGCTTCCTTTTAGATCAGTGAAGTTTATACCAGTTGCGGATCGGCTGAGGTCGTGAACATATGTAGTCTGTCCAGCAGTCTTATTATCTCAGAGAATAAATCCCTCGCTGGAAGTGCATTTGCAGGAAGAGCAGATATAAGCAGCACAGATTAAAGTGTTTTCCGCAACTACCTGAGCATTGGCAGCAGCTTAAAATGTGTGCAACCCCAGCCCCTCCCTCAATACTCCTGTTACACCGGCCACCAAGGGATTCTAATGAAAAAGTGGGGTATCCTACTTTGTCTACACAAACGTGACACCGATCGAAGGAAGAGAACCCCAAGAACTTTTGTTAGCACATGAACAAATGTAATGTTCTTTCCGTATTATGATGAACGCTTCGAGGGCACTGCTCACTGGAGGGTTTCATTGGCTCAGTTATATTCAAAGGTTCTATTATTTCTATTTCTTCCCTGATATTTCATTGTGAGAACTATTCATCCAGTTTACTCTGTGAAGCAATATCTTTCGATATCAACTTAACATTTATTGACAAGCCTAAAAACAATCTCGCTGAGTGTTTGTGGATTCAATACCAAGCAACATACATTTTCGATGCCCTGGAACAGAATAGATTAACCCCAGTCATTTGTTGAGCTGCATGAACAACAAAACAAAATGTCCTATCTGTTTAATCACTCATTTCATAGGTTGGCTATCAACAACGTAGCTCAAAACTAAGGGGTTCGTCCCTCAAACAGAAGGGTTATGGTTCGAGCGCCGATGATGAGACAAAGGTGGTACGCACTTCAGACGAGTCCCATGAAACAGGAATCGTTTTCCATTATTTCTTACTAGTCATTGAATACAGAAAGCATCCTTTGTGAGCACTTGTATAATTCATGTTACTAAACGAGGAGCACATCAAAGATGAAGTAAATGCTGTTCATCTCGTTAGCGTGCATATAGATACACTCTATCTCCCCATCAGTGTATCAAACAAACAAATATCTATACGGGATTCATTTAAGGCTAACTAATGCGGATTTATTGAATTAAAATCAGTTGTCCGATTTGACAAGGTGATCAAATAACTAATGTAAACAAAATTTTCGCAGTGTTTATTCAGTTTGCTTATGTAATTGTGATTGCTGCAGTTCTCGTTTCACCATAGTTTTCCAGGGGTGCGTTCCAAACAGCTCAGGAATTTGCTGTATAGCATTCACTAGTAAATATATTCGGCCACCAACCTGAAATCAATCAGTCTGCCGTATGAAATAGTATCAGCTTCGGTTAGTTGGTTTATTTATTAATTTTATTTCAAATAGTACAATATACCAATCAAACAATGTCGAAACGCGAATAAATTTCTTTTCAATAGATCACTTCAGACATTTACATATGTAGTTCGATTGTTCAATAGAATAATATAAGAACTAGGCTGATGTTGAATGAATGTCTGTGTGCAAAATATTTGGTCGGATGAGAAAAGGTGTGAATTGGACATGATATAAAAGGTGTTAGTCAAGAATAAAACAGGTGTGAAAGTGTACGAAAAAGACAGTAAATGAGGAGTGGGGGAGGGAAAGAATAGAAAGTGTTACATAGAGATAGGGGTAATTGTACTTATGGTCATGGTAACAGAAGTGCTTGAACCAGATAACGTTGCTTGCACGACTCCGGCTTCATGATACTAACTGTTATAGATTCCGCAGGTGTTAGGATATTATTAGGTAATCCTTTAGTGTGGTTCTTAGGTGTAATGAAGAAACTTGTAAATACTGTTTCTGGGTCAATCCTGTGTCTACTTTCGATCAACTGTTGCAGGAGTGAGCTGTTCGAGCTTCTCACTGTTCCTTTTCGAAGAGCGACTGGACAGTGTTCAGATATTCTCTTGGAAAGACACCTTGTGTTCTACATACTTTCATCGACTCTCATCGAGGACTAAGCCGTTCATTGTTCAACAGCTTAAGGATAAATTGCCTCACCAGTTCCAAGCCTTGTTTCTATATCAGCTCACATGTACTTGTAGTGCTCGGTATATCGGACACACAACGAGGCGTCTTTCCAAGAGAATATCTGAACAGTGTCCGGCAGCTCTTCGGAAAGGAAACAGTGAGAAGCTTGAACAGCTCAATCCTGTAACATTTGGTCGTCAGTGGATACAGCATTGACCCAGAAACAGCATTTACAAATTTCTTCACTGCACCGAAGAAGATCATGAAGCCGGAGTCGTGCAAGCAACGTTATCTGGTTCAAGCACTTCTGTTACCATGACCATAAATACAATTACCCCTATCTCTATGTAACACTTTCTATTCTTTCCCTCCCCCACTCCTCATTTACTGTCTTTTTCGTACACTTTCACACCTGTTTTATTCTTGACTAACACCTTTTATATCATGTCCAATTCACACCTTTTCTCATCCGGCTATCTCTTATCCAATTATCGTGACCGCACAGCTTGTTATCAACCGAATATTTTGCACACAGACATTCATTCAACATCAGCCTAGGCCTTGTGTTATTCTACTGAACAATCGAACTACATATGTAAATGCCCGAAGAGATATATAGCAAGGAAATTTTTTAGCTATTTGACTTTGTTCTTATGCATCAATGGACCCATAAGTACCCCGAAATCTAGGGCCTCACAACAGGGCAGGAACAATAATAATGATACATAATTTAAGTCTGTCTATTNTCTTTCCCTCCCCCACTCCTCATTTACTGTCTTTTTCGTACACTTTCACACCTGTTTTATTCTTGACTAACACCTTTTATATCATGTCCAATTCACACCTTTTCTCATCCGGCTATCTCTTATCCAATTATCGTGACCGCACAGCTTGTTATCAACCGAATATTTTGCACACAGACATTCATTCAACATCAGCCTAGGCCTTGTGTTATTCTACTGAACAATCGAACTACATATGTAAATGTCTGAAGTGATCTATTGAAAAGAAATCACTTCGCGTTTCATCATTGTTATTATTTATGAGCGTTATTTTACCAGTTAATCCGTGTGTCCAGTAGAGGTTTGTAAAACCCCGCAATCGTTTTCACCAGTGATCTTACCTTAGTTTCTGATCAAATAGCCAGAGTTTTAATTGGTATGCTATTTATCACCATTTTGATCATTTCGAACAATGTGCAGTAATTCTTTTATAGTGGGGAGGCTGGCTGTCATAGGCACGATAACCGTTGTTCCACCGGGATGCAACAATTGACGGAGAGCTGTATCGATATCCTTGGAATACCTGGAATGTAGGCGTATCCAAATTATGGGGGGGGGGGCTGCGTTATCCTGTCATGCTTCAATTGCTGTCCGATGTCGTGATTACTTTCCAATTCGATTTGCCTAGCGCAGCGTTTTGCAAAACAAAAATCACACCACCCTATCGCAAGAACTTTTCTTGTAGTGTGGAACAAACCATTCCGAAATATGGAAAATGCGATTATTAGGTTACTGGTACCCAAGTGCGGTTTTGTGATAAGCCATGTTTTGATTGCTATCGTTTTTTCTATTACTGTGGATAAAATATTACGTTTTTCATGATAATCGACGCCGGTCACTTCATACGATAGTTTGATTGATCGGATTTCCCAACTCAGCGTACACAATCATCAACTTTGCACCTCATAGGTCTCTGTTGGTTGCTACCTTTTGGTGTGACCCATTTTTCCACCAATGATAAACGATATAACGTAAAGATTGAAATGCTGTGGACAGTGCAGTACATGTAGCAACTGAATGACTGCAGAATAAGTATACACGTTAATCTGGTCGAGGCACGTACGCGACTGATTTTTGGCCCTCAGTCATATAACTCGCTTTGTGAATAAGTTCATCAAAGAATATCCAGTCAAAGAGGCTAGGGGGCAATTAGGGCAGTAAAGTTTTCCACAGCTTCAAGCCAGATCACAGTTTGACTACCGTCGGTCTTCTTTTACACCAGTCATTATTTGGGCCAAAACGTGCATGCCGAGGGACGAAGGCTTACTTGCCTGATCGTAAACCTCCCACAGTTCTTGGGAAAGAATCAAAGAAAGATAACTTTGAAGATGGGCAATTTATTATGAAAACAATTGACGACGACAAAAGCCATACGCGGGTGGCTTGTATCCATCCACCTAACCCGATAATCACGTGCTGGGTGCTTCCGTCACTGTTTGAACGTTTTGTAACAGACATCGTTCCATTCTACGAATCACTACAATTGCGGAAAATAAAAGTGGGATAATAAGCACAGTATAGACAAATTGAAATGTAAACTCACTGAGTAGAGCGAATTCCAACATTTTCTGGCCCAAATCGTCTCGTTGCATTGCTTCTCTCAGATGCCCTTTGACCATGGCGTAAATTTTTCTCCTGACTTCGGTTCCTCTTTCATGCATATTATAAAGCAACTGTTTTGGGGTCTGGTAGTTCAAACGGAGTGACACATAGTTCATTCATTAAATAAATAAGTAAAGGAGGAATATAAAATAGCCACTTCAACAACTTGAATTATTCACATACCATGTCTTCTGGGCATTGGCTTTGTTCTTCCATGCACCTGCAAGAGGGAGAAATATCAAACCAAACCCAAGTGATTTGACCTACCTGGCATGAGAAATGACTAGCAGAGAGAGCGCAACGAGAGCCACAATTGACCAATGCATATCTCTGACCATGCTGACAATCACTGTCCTGATTACTGAAGGCTTTTATACTTGAACATCAGCAGCGAGCGGATTATTTCAGGTCGAGCTTGTACATTGACCTTAGTTTATTTAAGGGCAAAGATGACTGGTTGGAAGAGTGGTGGCTGTAGGGAGGAGGGCTGTAAATTTTGCATTCGACTCCACCCAATCTAATCATCCGGTTCGGTAATGATTGAACCGTCCCAGTAGCATTCACCGGAACCAAATCTGTCGGTCAGGGTCAAGTGTTGTTAAGTGCAAAGAGCCACATATGATGATAGTAATGTTGCATTGAGATTTCCAATTGAATAAACAAACTGGAGGAGTTTGAACGCAGGTCTTCTACATGGTTATATATAATTGCTGATGCATAACCTATTGTTGTGGTAAGATCTGTATTCATAAGTAAATGATCGGTAGATCACCATCCGAATCCTCCTCCTCCTCCCCATCATCATCATCATCATCATCATCACGATTATGAATTGAGTATTTTGGTTTTTTAAGCAGTTGACATTTGCGTGAAAATCACAGTCATTCTACAGTTAACGGCTTAAGGCGGGTTCTAAAATCCTATACTGTGGTTAAGCTAGAAAAATTCCACCTTGGATGAATCGCGGAATTACATAGTTACTGTAAGAAATGAAACTTTTTCTTTTGCTACTTTAGACAAATAAAAATATATCACAGTACATATATTTCAACCGCAAACAGAATATTGGACTGAAATTGAATAGGGTACTGGGCATTCTTACTTTGAAAACATGCATGAAGTGATGATAACTAATTAGAGAAAATAAACTTTCCTACTGCTGTGTATCAAATATTTCCTAATTTTATGCTACAACTACTGCATCTTTCATCGTGATACTCAGGTGCGTACCAATTGAAATAGAGAGAACTAAGTATATTGCTCTTTACTCATAGCCATCGATATACAAATATTACGATAGAAGCCAAAACGCATTTCTAAATTGAGATTCATACCGCAAGAGTTCGATCAATAACTGTATATAAAATAGCAAATTAGTTGGCTGCGATAACTTTCTTGTACACGTTCTAGACAGATGTTGTGCATGAAGCACGTTTGACCTTCATTAACTGTAATATCTGAATTCGTGTTCCTCATAGCCGAAAGCTGAATCAACAAATGAATTCTACACTTTTGCTATCCGTTCTCTATACTATCATTTATTCAAATCCATACCGGCCTATTGGTAGAAATGAGTTTACCGAATCCTCTGGTGATCTTGGTAATTCAACCCTCAAAAATGGAGATACACCCAATTATCTTGACGGAGTTTGTACGCAAGGAAGAAGAACAAGGAAACCCAAGGTCAAAAATAGAAATTATCATGCCACATCGCAGAGATGAACAGTGAATGAAAGCGTGGCCAAGTGAACCGAACCAAGGCATTCATTGAATATGGAATATCTATCCGGAGAGGTTCTAGAGTGAATGAAAGGTACAACGCTATCTCTGGCTAGGTTATGCATTCCAAATACATGAATGAGGTGTTCATCATGTCTCACGTGACAATGAAAGTTATTGTTGCATGTACCCTTAAAAATGCTTATCAAAAAATGTGATGTGTCGCGGTGACCATAAAGTACGTTCGTCGACCTTTCCCTGATTCCCGGGACATGAAATACAACAAGGGCAAGTGATTATTTCCTGCTGATTATCTAAGAATCGTGCTAAAGGTGAAACGGTTTGTGTGCAAGAATCGAATGGCTAGTTGCCTCACTGACCCCTGTCGTTCGCGCTTTATCTCCTTAAGTGTATTTGTAGTGTTTGTGATACGAAACATAAAGCGAAATATGTTTTCAGAAGAACAGCGGATACTGATCTATTTAGCATGCATATGGAAATAAAAAAATCATTCCATACTGCATTGGTCGTCGCGCAGCATAATCAGGATCACGCTTTTCATTACATCGAGGGGGCGGGTAGTGATAAGTGGGCTACTGCTCAGATATCTTAACCTTTGTTTAAATCTTTATCTTCCGTACTCTACCCTATTCCTTTAACCCTTCTTCCAACCTGTAACATTCCCTAAGACAACTTGTTGGTCACTTGCCAAAGTTAATCGCCTAGTTTTCCGGTAAGCAGTTTACCATAAAATAGATTGCAGATTCTGAAGCCTTGTCAAACACTAAATCTGGTTACCTTCATTGTGAGGACTCTGATGCAGGTAGGTCAACAAGTGTGCTTGTCACATACAATGCAATATGTGGGGATTGATGTCTTCTGTGCATCGGAGACTCGAATTGAGGATCCTAATACTATAAATCATTTAAGTACACCGGGGTTGTCTTCGGGATTCTTCCTCCACGCGTCATTTCAGCGTATGCGCCGACCAACTGCAGTACAGACGCACAAAAGGACGAGTTTTATGATAAACCCACCGAAACTCATTCGGTTGAGCTGAAGCTCCGAAGTAGTTGTTCTCGCAGGTGACTTTACCGCTTAAGTTGGAGAACTGGGCGCATTGGAAGCTTGCCTAGGCGGTCATGGTGCGCTGCTCTGCCAGTGAACAGATAATGGCGGTCGACTACTTCAGTTCTGCGAATACCATCACCTGTTCCTACCCTATCTTCTATCTTCCGACACATCTCGCAAAGGACAGCAACGTAGCGCTCAAATTCAACTGGTACGCTAAATCAGATCGACCACAGAGAAGTAAGCTATCGCTAACTTGGCTCAGTATAAAACTGCAAGTCATATTGGACCACCTGCATTGAATCTGATCATGCATNACTTTTGATACAGTTGACTCTCCAACTCACTGGTCACAGAAAACCTCACCAAACTCGATTGGCGGATCATCCCTTATCTGTCCCAGCCATTCGTGCCCGTTTTGAATCAGAACTAGGTCTTGAGCTAAACGCACTGCGGAATAGTAGTATAGATGAACAATGGGATCAGATAGGCCGAGCAATGCATTCCGCAGCAAAGGTTGCTTGTGGATCTGAAGCGGTAGCCCGACCGACGCATTGGATATGTGATCATTCAGTAGTACCAATGGAGAAAAGTGGTAAATCCCGACCGCCCGGGATCAAGGCAGGGGTAGGTGGCATTTGCAACGTCAATTCACGAGGAGCCTCAAGAAAGACCGCAAGAACTGGATGGCAACGGTATATATTGAAATGGAAGTAGCAGCTGCATCAGGGAATATTCAAAGACTGTTTCAACTGATACGCAATACGGGAGGTCGGCGAATCACAGTTAGTAAAACAATCTGCAACAAAAGTGGACAAACTACTCACAATAGGGAACAACGGCTTGACCGGTGGGTGGAGTAATTCAACGAACAGTTCAGCTGGCCAGGCGCTAACCAGGCTAACTCCTCTGGTGTAGCTGCGGCTCCATGGACAGTGTCATTCGAACCTCATACTTCAGCAGAAGCTCGATCTTGCATCCAATCCCTGAAGAAAGGAAAAACAACAAGACCGGACGGGCTTTCTTCCAAGTTTTTTTCAAGATGGAGGGCGATGATCTCGTAGATTCTATCGCTGATTTAATGTGCAACATATGGTCACACGAGCACATTCCATCATATTGGAGCAAAACACTGATTGTTCTAATTTTTAGGAAGGGATCTTGCAACGGCTGCAGAAACCACCGTGGAATAAGTTTGATCCCAATCGTCACCAAGCTACTAGCCTCCACCATACTTTAACGTCTGACACCGTTTAAGGAGGAAAATATCCGAGGGGAACAAGCAGGATTTTGACCAGCCCACGATTGTATCGATTACATCTTTGCTCTGGGTCGAGTCCTCGAGAAACGCCATACGCACCGTCGACCAACGGTTTTCGTGTTCCTTGGCATAAAAGAAGCCTTTGATTTAGTTGAAAGTGAATCCTTGCTGGGTTCACTCCTTCGCAAAGGAATCCCGCAGATGGACGTGAACATACTGAGTTCACCCTACTCGTATACTTCTGGTAGCGTAATGGTCTACGGCGAGCTAAGTAGGTTGTTCGTAATTGGCAGCTGTGCCACGGGGGCCCTCTTTCGCCATTACTGTTCAATTTCATCATGAACAAAATACTGAAGAACACACTAAGTAGCCTCCAAAATGTAGGTATTGAATGGGCAACTGGGGAAAAGCTGTCCTATTTGGAGTACGCTGACGAGTTCGTTTGCTTTTCCGATGTATGGAGGATACACAAAGAGCACTTGACAGATTAGCAAGTTCTGTCGCTCCATGCGGCATGTGTTTCGCACCTTCAAAATGCAAACTAAAGCTACAAGACTGGATTTCACCGAGTTCTGTTCTGAAACTCGACGGTCAGGAATTAGCTGTATTTGACTACTTTTCGTACTTAGGTAGCTACGTGACCAACGACGGTAGCGCAGAAGGGGAGATAACCACTCGCATTTTCAAGGCTCGAGCAGCGTATGCAGGATTTGAAGACCTGTGGCGGCAACGTGACGTTTCACTGAAGTTGACAATTTGCGTATACTACTACCACTGTGCGATCAGTTGTGCTGTACGGTTGTGAGACCTTGAATTTGCGGGTAGAAGACATCCGTCCCCTAGTGGTTTTTGACGATCAATGCTTACGTAGTCTGTCCTAAGTGGGATGGATTGAGCAGATTAGTGACTGAAAAGTAAGTCGTCAAGTGTTGAGGGAATGCATCGAACAAGAATTCGCTAGGGCATCGAATTCAGCTTAATAGGTTCCGTTGGTTAGGATACGTTTTGCGTATATCAGACGATCGCCTACTGCAGCGCGCCTTATTCGCAGTGGCTCTTATAGGCTGGGCAGCAGATGACTTGGAGACGAGGCATGAAGAAAATGCACAGGGCGATTAGGTCAAGTAGGTGTATCTCGTCTTCCGGGTTTGGGTCCAAAAGGCTCCGAAACCGCATGGTTGAAGACACTGAAGATCATCGCAGAAAACCGAAAGCAATGTCACTTCTTATCAAACCAGAAGGCTTGACACAGTATATATGCACGGTTGGACTGTATACTCTTTGTGTTGCTCATAAAGGTTTGCTTTCTTTTCCCGTTCCTGAAAGTAAGTCGCATCCCTATCCTCCTTACATATTCACACTTACCTTTTATGCAATATGAGTTTAGGCAGCGAGCAGTGAAGTTCACTTCATTGTATTAGGCTGTACACTGATGATGGTGATATTTAGCTTCCAATGGTAACTGCGAATACAATCATTTTCTCATTTGGTCAACATTGTAAACAATAAACATTTGATTCGTCGTGTCAGCTTCTCATAGCCAAACCGAAGAATTATAAAGTAGGTTCCCTGTCCTATTTGCATGGCTGAACTCAGGATCATAGCAAGTGAAAACCACACGCGCCGTGTCCTGCTGCAGGCCTTGAAGCACCTATTTGCATTAGACATATCGATCCTTTTCAAGTGATGAACGATTAGTACTTTTCCTACACCTTTCGTTGACTTGTTTACACATTTCCTTTTCTACCCAAGTATTACCAAAGTTTATTCTGATTGTCCTTACATCTGATTCGTTGAAAATATTTCTTGATCACTTGGGACGCCGGTGTTCTAACAGTATTTCTCGGTAAAGGTCAGTTGGTCGACCCCACAAGCGTCATCGCGTAAGTTCGAAGTTCGTTTTATCGTGTCCTTTGAGTGACACTCTAAACCTTTCTGAGATATGTTTGCATAATCATGTATTTAATAACATGAGATGGCGTTATTATACAACTATATAAGTACACACAGGTTCTTCGTCGGTGATTTCGTTCATTATCCCAATTGTTGTGATCCCCGTTCACTGTTAAGCCAACTCCGATGGAAGCGGGCTATTTTTCCGATTTGAGATGATTTTTTGATTTGTTTTGGGTTCACAGTACGACCTAGACCCTAGAGTTGCATTAGATAACAGCGCTGATTTAATTAATTATCCATGGTTATGGAGTTTTTCAAAGCATGGAAAGCGTAGTGAAAATATGTCGCCAGTTTTTATCTGGAATAGTTGATGATGTTCAGTTATGAAAAAATGTAATTTCCGTCTCCATGGATCATGCTGAAGTGAGATGGGCGAGTTTGTCATACAGTCTGATTCTTGCTCGATATTCACGAACCAACAAAATTGTTACCAACAGATCCAATAGTGTATGTTTAAAATAGAAAAGCAGCCAAATAGGGAGACTAAAATTCTTATAAATTTTGATTCACAGAACCCTATTTGTTATCCCAGTGACGAAAATGTCAAGATATTCTTCGTCTGTACATAACTGAGCTAGATTTGTTGGCAACCGCTAACTTAACACCAACACCTTTTTATAAATATAGCCCAAAGAAAGCAACCAAACAACCAGGAAATAGCAATGATAACTTCAGTTATTACAAGCGGGTCCTGTATCCGCCCTCTATCAAATTATTTCTTCCGAAATAATATGGTCCGCAAGAAATCTAATCGGAACGATTGACGCGATATTCAATTTAAATAGTGAATAAGGAATGCACGCGCTGTGTGAAATTCCAATTTATAACGGAGACAAATATAATTTCACCATATACTATAGTGTCACCGGGGCTCTTTTCACAATATACAATTATATCTACAGTTGCCTGTTTAGGGGTAGCTTTTCCATGGTTGATTTATATTCCAGCAGCGAATAATCTGGATTTTAAGTTATACTACTGATAGTTGTCAGTAACCAGTCTTTCTATTCGGTTTATTTTTGAAATCCTAATTTAATTATACCATGACAAATGCAGGTTGAAGCATTTAAACCTAGGAAAACGTCGCTGCATATTCACGGCCACTTAAAACGGCACTCCACTTCCTGTGGTCTTTCAAAATTTTCACATAAATACAGTTGGAACTAATGCACACTATTTTCAATACAGTTTTGTTTGCACTTAAATCAGGTCTCCATCTCAGGATGCAACAGATTTCTTCAACAGCGCAAATGCTTCAAAAAAACTGTGTATGGAACCTCGGAAAACAAGATTGGAGCAATTCCATGGTGCTTCCACGCTTTCCTATTCATGTTTTTCTGCCCTGCTCTCGATGCAGTTGCATTTAGTAATGCATTAAAAAAATGCAAAAAAGTTCATTTGTCGGTGTTATAAAGTTTATAGCATTGCGTCCTCAGCTATTCTCGTCGATCCTCAAAACGAAAACCATGCCGCATAGCCCGCACCAATTAAAATCATTTCCTATGATATAGCTGTTTTACGCACTGGCAAACACATCTCTTCCATGACCAACAGTTCTATTCCCGTCAAACTTGGCGTAATTGTGTTATCACTCGGCGAGTTATTAGCCAAGATTCATCTAATAATTTCGAACAATTTCGTCCAGAGCACCAAGAAACTTTTTTCAATCACAACTAAAGAGGAACTCAATACGACCCTTGACCTCCATAATCAAACGTGAGTAGAATATCAACTGATTAACCCAAGGAATTGATACTCCAATGCACATTGAACGTGCTACCAATGTTTAGCAATATTTACTACCACCGGAAGGACGGAGTAGGTATGGGGTCAAACTTAGGGCCAGACCCCTCAAATAATCTCACGATAAATTTAGGGACCGTTATTCACAGTCATCGATAGGTTCAACCCATAATGCAGGTAGGTGGACAATCTTTTCTGTGAATACGAAGAAAATTAGGACCTGAATAGTGCTTTTATGAATTTTAGCAATGCGCTTACTAACTGAGAAGGAAAAACAAACATTAGGCGATTACTGACGAGAATTTACCGAAAGGGTCAGTTGGATCCAGTCAGCCGAAAATACATGGAAAAGCCACTTCGAACGGATACAAACTGTCTGCACCTTGATACCACTAGCGTTCAGTTAACGAATTCTTCTATTCACCTTGAGTGACCCTCCTCAACATCCGCGAAACCCCCACAAATTCTTCCCTGATTGCACTAGGCGCTACCCCAAGAGTCTCATGTACTTATGTGTATCTCACAGAGAGTTCACAACTTCGCTATTCGTACATCATTCCTGAGAGAATCGTCATGTACGTTTGGGTCCGAAAGTTGCAAGAAGACAAATCCCATGAAACGAGCATATCGGATGCTTGAAAAATTACACCTGTGAGACCAAATCTGCAAATAACGGGATGCGGCAATCTTTGTACAATTTCAGAAACCTGCAAGTTGATCAGATCGATTATTGACGGAAGTCTGTACGTCGGTCAAACAGCTCCGTAAATTGATAAAGATAAAGCTCCGTTGGAATTAAATAACTACGCAAGTAGGAAAAGAAGTAACTAAGAACTTCTCCACGAGCTCATACGATGAGGAAACGAAAACAACAATCGCTTACTGATAGATAGAGCAGGAGCAAAGAAAAAGACGAGTATGGGAGCACTTCAAATTATATTTCTTTGTGTATAATCAATCACGATAACAGTCCGATTTCAGTTATTCGTATTTCTCCAAACACTTTTGCAAACGTTGTACCACTAAAAAGGAGAAGCATAAAACACAACAGGTAAGAAACCTAAGGGGAAAAATCAAACAATGCCGGAAATCCAAACAGTTACAAACTCACGGATTTTAGCAACCGAAATCAACTTCTGATCAACGTTGTCCTTCTTCAAGTATTCCCCAGCACCCAATAGCAACAAACAACGCAGTCTATCACCCATACCCGCAAATCGCTCCTGAGCACGCGCGGCCACTCTGCACGGGGTCTGTGATGCAAAGGACGAAGAACGAATTACAGTTGAACTCAGTCACTACAGAGGTCATATGTCCCCCCCCAAAAAAAAAAACAGAAATACAATTGAAATACAATTGAAATACAATTGATTCATACCCGCCTGTAAGCGTATATAGAATGAACAGTAACGTTAGACCACTAATGCACAGTAAACTGATTGAGCACATTAATCCACACTCACCAAGTCTGCCTCACAACGACTGAAATCGGTCTTGGAGACTGTGCTAAACACGATGGGAGATGGAAAGTTAGTGGGAACGGACGTGTGTGGAGTTTACCTCGCATGAGCTCCGACCACAAGACACAGGGCGAGAACAGCGAAACACGTGAACTGCATGTTACCGAGATTTGACGATTGTGAATGGGACCGAGCTTGCATTTATACCAAGACGATTCAATGCCTCTTGTTGACATTGGAGTCGGTCAAGTCTGTTTATTCCAGTAAGTGTTGACCTTTGAATAACCGATGTTGTTGTTGTCGGGGTTAATTTCACGGTTGATTCGATCCCCACCGCGAAGCGTAATGCGAAGTGTTGCACAATATTTCATCACAGATCTGCCCATGAAGGAACACCATCCTACTTCGGACGGTTTGCCAATTTGAACAGTTCATGTTTATCTCATTTCACTGATCTCATGATGATAAGAATAATAATAACAAAAACAAAGCTGTGCGAACATGTTGACGTGACCCAGCGAGCCACGCACAGAGGCGGATGAACACTGATGCGGTCACACTTACAGCCAGTAGTATATAAGGTGTGATCGGATTGTCGTTAAAGTCAAATCACAACTACAGCGTCGATCAGTCTCGGAAGTTATCATGCAACGCATCAATGTGCTCAGTCTGACGGTGTTGGCTCTCATGGCCGTTCTGTTACAGTGAGTACAATCCATCAACCTCACAGACTCCGTCCACATTTTAGACCAGCTCAATCAGCTAATATCAAACAATGTCCCGCTACCATGGTACGTTTCTGTTTCACATTCTGATCCCGTCCGTCTGATGTGTTCAGTCTGCTTGGCTTTCGGATGTGACGGAAAAGTTGTCAGCAACCTACTATGATTATCGCTGTATGGTTCGAGAACACATTCGGGAGAAATATGCGAAAGACAATTTGGGCGAGCAATTGATCGAAATTTACGACATTTGTGAGTTTTCGCGTTCATGTGTGATTTATACCGGGATTATTCCTTCTCTTTCCCTCTCTATTTGTTTACAGTTTATGAACGCCTGTCCGCGCGTGTTGCCCCACTCACGAATATGGCTTCACGCTTTTTGGCTTGATTCGCTGAGTGATTTCTTCAATTGATCGCTTTATTCCATCATCTGACGTGAACCTAAATATAAATATATATATACATATACATGTATGGGTTGCTATCTCATCAAACGGTTCTGTATCTATGTTGCCATCAGGTTCTCAAAGACGTCTCTTCCTGTACCAGGCTGATAGTGCAATGATGAGGACATTTGATAGTGCAACGATGAGGACATTTGAAGCTGAGATAAATTTTAAAAGAGTATATCAAGCGAGAATAAATTGCACTGATTCATTTGCTGTTTTTATTATGTATTAATTGTGCTCGCAACGTTAAGAACACTCAATGACCGTTCGATTTTCGGTACTGAAAAGTGAGAGGTCAACTCAGTTTCACTGATTCCGGATGAAAAATTCGTGCTTAGTGTAGAAAGATATCCGAAATAAGAATTGACGCATTTGAACTCGGTACCTTGCCGTCAATGCTGAGCAAATTTGTTTTGCACGGGGACAGCATGAGTGCCTTTTGTTTATGGATCGTGATAGAAGAATATGGAGCGTAGAGTGTTCTATTCCTCGTGCATTTAAATTCGTCCGAGATTTATATTTTGACTATCGACCAGAAAGCTAGCCATTTTCGGAGACCTGTGGATTCGGGATGACTAGATTCCCTTTTAAGAATGAGTTAGTTATCCCAGACTGTTCATATTCTTCTTCATGTGTGTCGAGTTGCTTGATTAACCACGATCGCATGGATGGTGAATTTATCAAAACCTGAATGCATTTGTAATAAGCTAATCACCGATTGACTGATTCAAGACTGCAATATGTCCGTTGGTCACTCACGTGCATTTCTCATTCAGTCAATGTCTGCGGACCGAAATAGTGGGCTAATCTGTTAAGTTGTTTCAGAAATGTGCCCTCCTCGCATGCATTTCAGAACAATCGTAAAACTGGATAAGCGTGACTGTCACCAGGCAATCACACGTCTATGCTCGTATTATTCGGCGCGGTTTATTGGAGGTCGCATATGGGAATCGACTAAGGCGACCTGATTTGATTAATGTCTTCGACTGATTTAATAGGCGCATACTGTTTTATTCCAGACCTGTAGAGTCGAGGCCATGGTACTCATCCGTTCGGTTAAATTGGTTCTCACAAAGGTAATTAGTACGCACTCTCTTTAGGATAGTTCTCGACGAGACAGTGATAATGCATTATTGATGCTCTTGATGGAGGTCTTCAGATCAGCTTGTATCTCTTTTGAAATAGCATATTAACAGTGATGCATCGGTCATGATATTCAATGTATTCAGGCGGCATTTATCGAAGACATGACTTATTGAGGTGTACTTTAGGTATCATTCCGAATGACGAGAAACCGGTTATGTTTATTACAAAATGGTCTACTCATACTGCAACGTCTGTTACACTTTGAAACACCCTAACTCAGACAATCGGTGGGTCTGATCCGAAAATCCTACGAGAACCGCACGAATTCTTGAACATTCCCAAAGTGGCCAATAGAAGTTGTCATAATCATGCAAAACGAACTGATGATTTTAGAACTAGCGATAGATAATATAAAATTATCAGTAGGTCACTGAATGGTATCAGGGTGAAGATTTTGTTCTCTTTGATTCAAACAAGCTAAACCAGTAAATAGGTAGATGCCAAACAATCAAACCGGGCAATTCACGATTTTCATTATAGCATATTACTTTCGGTCATCTTTCGCAATTTCCGAGTCACCATTTATCGAATTAGTTGCCATTTGTTTTCGGAGATGATTCTCAACTATCACTTGAATGATAAAGTCGCAATGTGATCGGAGGAATTTTCAAGAGAGCCTTCAACCTCCATACTGTTTGATCCTGTGATAGTGTCAAATAGCTAAGTTCAGTAAAGGCGAATTGATATTCGATAGAATCAATAAAACCGCAGTATTTCGATCGATGTACGACAGAGCAGGCTGGTTGCTTTCTGATCGGTGACCTTTGACCTGTTTCCTATTGGTTGACAAATGTTCCCCATCCCCTCCGTGAGACATGTTCAGTAATTCATATTCAAAGTAGCCGTTCAGTTCGACCGAGCACCACATGTGAACTGTGTAGTTGTGATTTGGCGGTAACTGGGCGGGAATGGCGGCTTGACTGGGGGACGGGCACATGCCGTCATGCATAATCAAAACCTAAGTAGAACAGGGTCAGCGACATAGTCTGACTGTTCGATCTGAGGCAGCGTGCAAACAGATCGGCTATATCATCTTCCTTGAATGACAGTTGGAAGAAAACCTTGCATGTATGGACGGAGACTGTCAGGTGCTCTGGCTCGTGTATAGTGCCATGTATTTTTAAAAATTCCTAGTACCTATTTGTTTAGCAGATCTACCTCGTGTATTAGTATGTCACGCGTCCACACAATTTACGAGCTCTATTCATACGTCGTTATCAAGTCTTCAAGTGCTAATGACTGTGGGAATTCCTGTATTATCCCCATCACATTGTGCTCCATTGGGCTGATTAAGTGTTGAAACCAGACCAATAATCCTACATGACCTTGTCATGTTTCATTTTAAAGATGTTGTCATTTGGCTTTTCCACCACGTCCTCCAAATGCGCATTCCAGAGGTTTATCACCCTCCTCGACAGACGATAGACCAGTGGAAGACCATTTGACTACATCCTGTGGAGCGTCAGTGCATATCCCCTCATGCGATTGTTGTTCCCCTGTGGGAATTCCGACTGCAATTTTGGGCCAAAGTCGACCCGAATGATGCGTCTGATGTAGATCAGGTTGCCTCTCAGTCGTCTGTATGATTTGGGAAACAACCACGCTACAATCAGTCGGCCCTCATAGCTGATCCCATGTTGTCCTTCGGCGATGCGTGTAGCATCCCGTTGAACTCTCTCCAATTGGGAAACCTCAGAAGCCATACAAGGAAAGACCACCGGACCACCATACTCCAATCGAGGGCGTACGTTAGAGACATAACAATCTGAAGGCCTTCAGCGGTAACGGACCAAACGAACGGCGGATAGCACCCAACGTACTCCACGCAGAAGCACAAGTTCTTTCTGTCTGTGCACGAGTTTTCAGGTTGATGGTGACAACAACACCCAAATCTGTTTCCTCAGTTGAATGCCGGAACAGGAGACTTCCAAGACTGTAGCCTATGGTGAGACCATTTCCTCCAATCCTCAAATGGACGCACTTGGAGATGTTCATTGGTAACCTGCCCACACTCGACCAGTTCGTCAGAGCATTCAGGTCGTCCTAAAGAAACATTTGGTCCTCCTCTGTCGGGATCATTCACTAGAGCTTGAGGTCTTCATCATAGATTAGGCACGGGCTGCTCTACGTTAATGATATGCCGTTGGAAAAGGTCAGGAACAGCAGTGATCCAAGAACGGAGCCTAGTTCGACACCAATGGTGACTGTGTACCACACAGATTGTGCCTGTGAAACTCTAAACGAGAAGGACCCTCTTTCAGGAAATCCTCCAACCGGCAAAGTGCGGACCCTGTGACGCCCAGAGCCCCATGTTTAGTAAGCAACCTGTCATACGGTACTCTGTCAAACGCTTTGCTGAAGTCAACGCAGAAAACGTCCGTGCCATATCCCTCGTCCATGCCTCTATTGACATTCCCGAGCAAGCATCAAATTGTTAATGCAGAAACGCCTCTCGCGAAATCAGTGTTGCTCCTTATCCGTTCGCTGGTGTCGCTCGAGGTAATCCATATATCATGAAACCACCAGTCCTTCCAGCGCCTTACCGATAACCTATGTGAGGCTCACGGGGAGGTAGTTGCCTGGTGCAGCTTCCGTTCCGCCCTTGTAAATTTGAACAACAACCACTTTCTTCCACTCTTGGGGAAATCTTCCAGAGAGCGTTGATAAGTTGAAAAGTCAAGTAATTGATGGCGAGGATGAGGATGAACACCGTCAGTGCAAGGGGAGTGATACGTGTTGATCGACTGGAGCACTCTTGTTACTTCCACTTCTGAAAACTCTTCGAAGGTGAACATTGATTTGCTTATGGCTGCTGTTGATGGCGAGAAATCATCGGTCG
>UZAN01044180.1:5475-33280 GCA_900618425.1 Echinostoma caproni | reverse complement strand
TACAGTTGCGGAAACACCGGGGCCAAACGGAACAGCGGGATTATCAGAGCCCTGAAGCATTACTTCACTTACCTGCGGTCAAATAAAAGCCACGGGTAAAATAGTCGAGGAAGGCTCAAATCTACGACCGAAAGCGGAAAACGGAAGAGTTGAGTACGGAATTATGAATTCCTTTAAATGCACACAAAAATGCATAAATCTGATTAGATGGAGAGGGGAGAGGCGAATGTAGCTAGCGCATACAGTGAAAGAGAACTGCACTGATTTTGCTATACTGCACAAAGATCACTCGGAACTTTGTAGCCGTCCGGATTGCGCAGAACAACTCTGTTCCTCGCTGTAATACGAGGGCTGATCAAAAAGTGTTTCTGGATACGCACCGTACACGACGAGTACGAGGTGCAGAAGGGCGGGCAAGGAAAACGTGAATTGTAATCTACTGTTGTGCATCCACTGTTCAGTGATTGCAACTCATACACACAGAGAACCAAATATCACAACACAGCCGAGAGCACGGCACAGTTCACAAGTCATACGAGGGTCGCTATGTACTCGGACTGTGGGGATGGAACTCAATCGATCGCACTAGAGAGCGACGATTTCCAAGGACTAAAATGCAGCAGCAGAGTGTTGATCGTGTGTGAAACGCCTCGGTGATGACGCGCCTTCGAAACGCATTGTGTTTGAGTGGTATGCGTAATTCAATGCAATTCACCATGTGATGATCCTGGCCTACGAGATGATGCATTTCCACGGAGCGACGCGTTACAGTTTTCGGACAGCTGTGGTCAATCAAGCTTCTCGAGTGACGTCAGCAAAGTGTGTGCGTGCCACAGCTTCTGAACTACGAACCATAGACCGATTGTATCAACCAATCAGAAACCGTGTGGCTCAGACAGAAGTTGAACAACGCCAGTAATACTAGCATGTGATTGGCAGAGGCTTGGATGACCAATGAATTTGTTTTGTACATATTATTTAACCTCCCTTATTTCTTTCAGTGAACAAACTGTTATTCCTGTGACCTTTTCCTCGCATCTCGGTTACGTAGGATACTATCATGCTAGTACCAGTGTGGTCCAACGCTTACGTGGCTTACGTGATTTCTAATTCGTGATTCGTATCTCCTATTACACACCAGCGGCTGCAGTGGAGGCTTTTATGGAACTGGNCGAGGGGTTACTCACTTCAGTATGATTGAGCTACTTCACCAAAGGGGTTTGAGCGCATGGAACTGTATGTGTGTGTGTGTGTGTGCATCAATATTTCCAGAAAATGTAATGCTTATTTTTGTTTGTATCCAAAAACAAAAACGTTTTGTGAATCCGGAAACGTTTTGCCCAGCTCTCGTGCATGCTTGTCCCCAACATGTGAAGCTTAGCGTAAATGTTTGTGCTGTTAATAATTGAATCGGAGCAATATTTCGTAGTCGTACGGCAAGCACAACAGCGCGTATTGTTCCACTGTGCATCGACGCTTCAGTGCAGTACATGTGTCAAGAGATTGCTTTGTTCAAGCACTGGGAAACCTTGTTCACCTATTTCAATCTGTACTGTCACATAATAATAATAATAATAGTAATAATAATAATAATAATAATAATAATAACAATAATAATAATAATTTCAACACGTAACCAAAACAGAGAACTGACAAATGTGTCACAACATGTGAACAAAAGGAAATCTGTAGAATGTATTCAAAGATTGTGTCGCCATGTTACTTCCCGGTTGCCTTGGCTGAGGAAGAGAGGAAAACTCGGGGTCCCCACCCGAAGCGTTTGGCGAGAAAGCCAAACCTGAAAGACAACAGGCCGGAGCTCAGAGTCCGCCCTCCATTGGGGTCCGGTGTCTAGGTTATTGGCTCATACACCCTTTGGACGGACTAAAACGTCCAAGGTACCCAATACACCTCCATGCTCAATCCACGCGGTGACCACTGTCATAACCAGGAAGGTGTGCATGTGGTTTGTACGCCTCTTCTTGACTGCTTTGGAATCAGGGTTTTTAGCTAACTCCCCTAGGTGAACTGTCAATGGTTTGATAACCCGGTTACGGTGGATTTTCGTCCTCTCGTTTTGGTGGAGCAGAACACTTCCGCCACGAGAAGGCAGTGAATAGGGTTTGAGATGCATTTCGCAAGGCACCCACTCCCGACCAAACTGAAGCTGTCACATACCACATTGTTGTTAATTTGTCCTTTCCATTCCTGTGAATGAATTAGCTGTAAAGCTTTCCGAGTATCACGTAACTTCCTGTGAGAAATTTGCCCAGATGATCCTCACAGATCCGGACCACCCATTGTATGCAGAACTGCCACTTTGTCATTCCCATCATTCAACACGCTCCCAATTTCGTCAAATTTCATCTCGAATTAATGCATACCGCAATTCAACCATACCGTATCTTGCTCGTCTACTCACAAACAAAGAGCGAACAATGAGTGAACTTTGTCTTAACCTTGGATTATGAATGTGTCCATGCTTGTGAAAACTTTCCTCCCCGTTGCTTATGTACATTGTGACGGTTAGCGTGTATGCTTTTTAACTGAAATGTGAGCTCCAGTGCTTGCAAAAGTTATACATAATACAATACAATAGAATAAGAACTAACTGAGACGATCAGGCATGTTCTCGTTTGATTTGCTTGCTTATTTGGATCGACCGCAAGATATGTTTGAATATCGTCAAAACTGACGGTTAGTGGAAGCTACTAATATGGCCAGTGTTTACCTGATTTAATGAAGGATGAAGGGCTGAATCAGCATGGTCACAAAGTGGACTTGCGTAACAATAATGATAATCGTAATATACTTATTTGTAATGGAATATCTATCCAGCCGTACATTAGGTTTCCATTAATGACTAACATGGAGCCTATGGAGGTGGATAAACGAGGCCGCAACAATTTCCCGGCTGATGTAATGGTTGTTTGCAACACTTCTGAATTCTGTATACAACAACTATCCTAATAAGGTGATTAAGGAAGCAGCTTGTTGTGAGACCTAAGGATTTCGAGGTGGACTACTCTCTGTCCGAACCCTTTATCAGATTTGCCATCACCTCAACTTGTTTGATCACATGATTTGGAATAGTGCACCACGAACACATTTGCATATCCTTTTTTCCTTCACACACACGCACGCGTAAACCGTAATTCTGGCGGATTGCAATGTTGCGCAACCAAGTTGACTCATCCTGAATCAAATCCATTAATCCCATTATTCGCATCAGAGTTACCAGGCCAGTTGTAATAGTCGTAATATACGCTAGTCGGAAATCGAAATGGCACTGGTAATCAGCACTTGCCGAAACGTTGTGACACAATCTTGGGAAGAAGAACACGGAATTAGCGGTGGGGTGTGCTGACAGAAAATCAATATTAGATTTTGACTACTCATAAGTAGCATGATCTGTTCCACATAGAAGAAAAATTTAAATGGCTTAAAAATTGATGGAAAAGGGTATGATAAATAAAAATATCAAATGATCGATGATGTACCGCTCGCTGATATGTTGGAAAAAAGTTTCGATATTCATCTCAACGTTTAAGGATGAGTAGTGGAACCTTGATGACACTGGATTTGGTCCGAATTTCCCTTGGTAATGGGTCTCAGTCAAATATATGATATACCTGGGTGTATTCCACCACTGATTGATTGCAGAGTACTGTGTCCCTTTTTCCGATAGACTGGAAAAAGGGTTCCGGTAACTACACTCGAACTACTCGTTCCGGTGGATTTGGTGGTTCAAGTTGAACTGGGCAGTAGATATCTGTCCGAATGAATTAAACACCGAGATCTCGGCCAACCGAACGTCAAAGAGTGTTAAATATTGTGAAGAAGATATGGGATTCATGCTTGGTTGAGCAAGATCATACTGCTATTGAGACTGAAGTCTCCTCTCTCGCCCCAGTCCCCCTCCGCTCACTCACACACACAACAACAAAACGACCGATACACGTGTTCTGTTAAATATACAGGGAGAATCAGGATCCCTCTAAACGACATGGATTGACCATGGACCTATAGAGCGATCTGTGTTATTGAGATATAAAGTGATGATGTCATCAATTTCTAGTTTCGTTCACGTACACAGGGAGAGAGAGAAAACAGGAATGCTCCGAGAACACCGGTTACCACAAAACCATTCGTCGAAAGAACATACAAAAATCCCCAATTTACACATACTACTCACGAGTAACTAGATGCCAAAATGTAAATTTATCAAACCAATCCTCCAATCGAACTCACAATATTTGGATATTTTGCAAACAGGAGCGGTCGTTTTTCAAACCACTTTGATCATATTTGGATTTTCATTGCCCATCAGATTTAATTCACTGCAAAACCTCAATCGACGGTGTTTCGCATCCGTGGTCGGATAGATGCAATTGGATCGACAGTGCACCACTTTCCTACTTCAATATCATTCAAACGATTAAGTGTACGTAAAGCTGACGTAAAATCACGTTATAGCTCACATTTGTCCACCTCGACAAATGACAATTAATTTGAACCTACTATCTCTCGAACTTCCCCTTCACACACAATCCTCAGTTCATCGACTCAACCATACACTCTGAAGAACTATCTATACCTTTTGAACTTCAAGTGAATCCGTTGTAACTTCAAGTGAGTCCACCGTAACTTCAAATAAATCCAACCAATCGCACTCCTTTGGAAACTCCACAAGATCATTGGTGTTTCTACCGTCAAATGTCACCGATTGGACCGGGTCTGCCTAAACCCCGTCCAGTCCGAATGAACTAACTTCTCGGTAAACAAACAAACGTACTTTTTGAGTGAGTTACCGAGCGAGGATGAAAGTTTCGATGGGGTGAGGTGGGCTGTACCCGTCCCACACACACACACCCCTTCCACCCGGGAACGTTATGTTCGTCAGCGTTGATCGAGTGTACGTCATAGATACGAATGAACGACCCCGGAAATAATTGATCTCCGTCGGTAAGGTAAGGAAGCGAATCACGTCAAGATGAATCGATAAGTCGGTCACCATGCCCAGAAGTAAAATGTGAGCATGATTCATTACATGAGTGGAGTTAGTCTAAGCCCTCAATAACCCAATGGGTAAATTCCATTCAGGCCGAGTTATCCTCAAATAAAACCGATTCCTTTGGATGAAATGCGATTGCTTACGTATGTCTGACATTGAAATGCACACTTGACAAGATACTGAACAATGGTAATAACGGTGAAAGAAGTAACAGTATTTCACCTGAATGGCAAGATTAAATTCAAAAATATTCACTAGCAAACAGAAATCATATTTTTCTGTCATTCTTGGCTGACTAAACGTCCAATTCACAATGCTACTGACAACAATCTGTTACCTGCGGCTTCTCCCTTCGCTATTTAGCTTCATCGCATAGGCTCTTATTTTTATTATATCATTGTTCAACCCTTCACATCTTTTCACATACTGGTTACATCTGTGCGATCATTTAGAGTTTAGTGAATGGGAAAGATGGTGATATGAATGAACCATGATTCATGATCCAATTAGCGATGATAACTCTGTACCGGGTGATCCATGGGGTATTAAGACTCGAGTTTCGCTCTTATTAGACCTCATCATCAGGTCTGTATATCCACCGTCCCGTCCGGGGTTTTAACCGTCTGACCCGTCGGACATGAAAGACATTTGTGGCACTATTGTGGCCTTGGCTGTCGTTCAAAGAGGCTTATCTTGGTGACCAACATAGCTTTGATAGATGTACTTCAGATTAATATTGAATACAAACTTCATAACATATTTTCAGGACGCAGCCTGTTCCTCGTTAGCACTAACTTCAGACACCCAAAGTGTCACCTAGCTGGCATAGATGTGAACATAGCAACTAGCTTAAGATAGAAAAAGGGCATGTAAGACTGTCCTTTGTGCTGATATTACCTGCTTGAACTCTGATCGCGTACTAGATTATGCCAAGTTTTAAATACGTTTTATTGGTTGCCTAAAAGAGATACAAAGAGATGGACAATGTCAAGCTTCCCTTCTCAGCCATGCCTGATAAACTATTAAAACTAGTTAACCGCAACGTTGAGGTCGACTCAACCGTTCACAGAAGCGAACAATTTCAAATAGCTTTAATCCCTGAAACGCCATAAAGCGTCTGAATAAGACAATTCACCGCCTCCTCTTTGCCAATGTTTGTGGGGGAAAATTCTGGAGAGGGAGCTTTTCGGAAATTTTTCCAAGATATGTAAGGAAGAAACATAACATACACATGAGGAGAATTGATCGTTACTACACCTATTTTCAATATCTGTTGCAATGCTTGTTCCAACCACAAAAGTGCATATCTGATTCCGATGGAGCCGAAGCTGACAAAATATTGAAAATCAGTTCTCGTAGCTTGGGTGAACTGAATTCTATTTCGCCTGTCCGCCGAGCTTGGCAACTTGTTTGCTAATCTCGGCGAACAGTCGAAATAAAGCCGAAGCTGTTAGCGCTCATTTTGTTCCGTTATTGTCTTCGTATTGTAATCGTCGTGTTTATAGTATGTACTGAACATACAATACGAATCACTGATAAGCAATCACAGACGTCACGTAAGCACTGGGTCACACTGGCACTTGCACTCAACATTCCACGTAACTGAGACGCAAAGAAAAGGCCACGGGAGTAGAAATGTCTTTTTTAAACAAATAGGGGGGATTGATTGATATGTACAAAATAAACTCACCCGGGCCTCTGCCGATCATATTCTAGTATTTCTGCCGTTGTTTAGTTTATGTTTGGCCCACACGGCTTCTGATTGGCTGGCATAATCAACCTATGGTATGTAGTCCAGAAGCTGTAGCACACGCGCTTTGATGACGTTACCTGGGAAGCTTACTTGATCGCAGTTGTTTTAAAACTGTACGGTTTCGCTCCGTGGTATGTGTCATCTAGTAGGCTACAATCACCACACTTCCGTTCGCCAGAGGCAAATCTGCGAAGAGCAGGTTGGGTTCGGCGCACACGATGATTGCACTGTTAAAATAGATATTCACCCTATATCAGTTACTGTAAAAGCATCACAAACTGTTGTGCTTTTAGACGTCATAGAGACTTGCCAGTACATCAGTTACCGTGCTCTGTGAAACTGTTTCCAGAGATACCGAGTACCTTTTGAGTAAAAGGTATGTTTGGATTCCAAAACCACTCTACGGTTAAAACCTCAATCTTTTGGTTCCGTATTTATGACTTAATTTGGCAATCAGAACAAGCTGGACAAGGATATTAAAGGATATATTAATTCCAAATCGCACAACTTCAAAATCGCATTTATTCAGCTTCCGAACGGTCTTCGCTTCATCACTTCATTCTCACAATAAAAGTAGTGGCTCAACCTTTTCTACCTCTCACACTGGAAGGAGAATCTCTACAATCACGTGAACACAAAAAATGGTGCGCTTTTATTCACGATCACGATGTTTCAACTGGTCGTTAGGTGGACTATCATTCTGTTGTCAGTTTTAAATGTTTTTCGTGCGGTAGACATAGTCCGTCTTTTCTATTCATTTTACTTCGTTTTATCGAATATACAAAGATACAATTTTCAGGAACAGGAAAGCGACCAATCAAAGGGCTTCCATTCAACACACAATGGGACAAACCAGGCGGTGCTAGTGGGACTCGAACACACGTCCTCCGGGGTGATAATTTGGTGACGTTGCCACCAGGACACCACCCAAGCGATTTCGGGAACTGGGTCTGTTGCGTCTTTCGTGCACTTTAGACGCAAGTATTATGCAGAAAAAGATTCCACAACTCCAAGCAAATGTTTCACGCACTGCAAGAAGTTCTGTCATGCCTTGTCTGTTCATTATTATCCTCCTCACCCTATTTTGCACAGTGAATGACACGGAGTAAATTGTCCAGTACCGAAATTGAATGTCAGCATTTGCAATTTGACTACTATAAATATTTAAGTAGTATGAGTATGAATGACAATATCCGTTGACAGCGTTACACTATATTTATGGCCAAAGTGGAACGATCACTTATTCAGTAACTTCATATTACTGTTCTGTTTTTCTGTGTTTATAACTGTATATTTTCTGTTTCGGTTTGACTGTGCAAATTACACGTGTTCCATGTCTTAAAATACTCCACAGACCGGAGAATGAAACAGTCGGTAAACTAGCTCGCTGGGCGCATTCCAAACTGGGATTCGGTAGAGACTGTCCCTACAACCGGAGACAGCCATCAAGATAAAACTTCCCATTGCCAGATAATTGCTGATGAAGCAACGCTGACGGCTCATGAACTATGAATTCCCTTGTTCGTTTGTGGCCAAGCACCTACAGACACATGGGATTTGATATAATACGAAAGTGATTGCTTGACTGAATGGGTCGGTATTGTCACATGCATAGAAGAAAACTGGTTCGCCTGTGCTGAATGTTCATTTGATGGACGAGCTTAGGCGCTGCTCTAACAAATTACATCATCGTCCTCGAGCGGTAGTTGTAGAACAACCTTACACTTCGGTACGGATGTTCACCGCTCCATCTTCGGACGTACAGTACTATAAATTTGTACGAACGAGTTCGTCCGCAACGTTATCAGGCGTAAAGTGTCCCCAACGGCCCTCGTCTGTAACGGATAAAAAAAGAAGCTGGTAAAATGCAGATAGTGACCTGTCCACGTGTGTTTTTGATGAGCAGATCGGCCAAGGCTTCCGTCGATCCTCCGGTGCATTTTTTTACATCCGGAAAGGACAGGGTATCACTGTTTTCATGTTCCATTGTCATCTTTATATTTGAACGGTCGAAATTCAAGCTGTGAAATAAGTTCAACGTTTCCGCCTTCGAGTCTGTCATGAGCAACACATCGTCCATGTACCGTTTGCTAGTGAGGTTACCGCTGATCTTCCGCTATTCAGGCCTGCCATGCATGTATCTGGCTGAATGAGACTTACTATTACATCTTTTTGAGTGCAGCATGTACCTGAAGAGATAGAGCGAAATTTCTCCGGCAATAAGTTGTCTAACTCGGGCCTGTGCTATTCCCTTTATTCAAACCACATGAATTTGAAAATGATTGAAAACAAGGTTGCATGAAATATCCACTGTCTCTTTTATTGTAACAGAAATGTAAAAAAACACAGATACATTATACTCTACAATAAGTTATTATTCACAAAATAGTACAGTTGTATAGAAAGTAAATAAATAAATATTACACGGAACAGGTTTTTATGATGCCTGTCTGACTGGAATCTGAAATTGAAAAGCACACAACGCACAATGGAGTAATTCAGTAGTATCTTTTAATTCGAATATACAGTTTGAGGAAATGTATGTTCTCATTCATTTCATTCTGGAGTGTGCGTAATCAATGTGTATTTTTATTAGATGAAACAAATTGGCGAAAGAGATTGACAGCTGTTTTGATGTTTGATGATTGATCGGCAAATTACAGAACACTTTTTTTAATTTAAGACACAATGTATTGAAATGGGAAATCATACTTTTGGAGTGTCCAAATTGCTTGAGGCTGTGGGGAGTTGATTGGGGGTGTAATATCACTTCCACGCTAGAAATTGCAGCGGCTATAAGAACTACTAATACTCCTTGTTTATAAGACCAGCCACGACTCCAGGCATAGATCGATATAATGTTAATGCCTTCTTAGATTATTTATTCTTCTATCAATTGGTATCGACAGGAGAAACATAAACGAGTTTTACTAAAAATCACGAACCCTAATCACGAGGCCCCGTGTTTAAGTTCAACCAAATGACTGTTTACGACTCCATGATCCAGGTCAAGTATGTCAGCATGCTCTCAGAAGATTGCTGCGCTCTGGAGCAACTAATCAGAAGGATAAGCGAACTCAACTGATTGGCCGGAACCGCGAACCAATGACAGTGGTTGATAGCAATTTAATCAACCCATCGTTCGGTATACACATTCCCCCATCCTCGTTCTTTCTTTCTTATAAATAACCATGATTTCTGCATCACAGACAAATTCCAACACGCTTTTTCCAGCTCTGCTCTATTTCACTAACTATGGAGATCCTGTCTGAACGAGAAAACGTTATCGGAAGACGATCCTTTGAGAATTCGGTATAAAAATTCAACCATGTACCGTTAAAACAGAAAATATTTTACCTCAATCATATCCCGACTCACCCACTCCCACATGTCCCAATCCTAATCTTATGCGACTGACAAGATAGGTCGATTTCACTTATCTCTGCGGTGATGGCTAGCCATGCAGGACATTCAGCTACGGGGTAGGTGCACTGGACTAGTGGTACTTCTCTGACCAGATGTTTCCATGTCGTCTGCTTCCACCGCTAGGTGTTTCACCGTGGCGTCTTCCATGTACGCCTTACTCGTTACCTACTAGGTGTCCACCACATGGTTGACTCGTGTATTCCGGACAAGCTTGTTGACCATGGCGTTTGATCAACTCTACGGTTGTCTAGAGCAATGCTATTGATTCCGGTCACGAGCTGATGGTTTTTTGTGAAGTTTTCAAGTGGAGAATATGGCGAGCGTGTATATGGGTGGGGTTGATAAGACTTGCATCCCTAGTTTCCGCTTTGTGTTGATGTGGACAGCTTTCTATCGTCGAATCCTAGTGAATTCGAACTAAAATGTAGCCAATCCGGTACAGTATTCTTTTAGACAGTGTTTCCCCGGGTGTTATACGCGTGCGTTGCATTTAGCCAGTAGAAGTATTAGTAGTAGTAGTAGTAGTAGTAGTAGTAGTAGTAGTAATAGTAGTAGTAGTAGAGTCATCAAAAATGGGATTAGACGTTCTTCATTCTCTCATCGATACGCAAAATACAAACCTCCCTGGGGTGGGACGGGTGTTGTCATCCGACCGTGCATTGATGGCATTCCAGTGGCCTGTAGTGTGAAGGATGTCGTGAGAGGTAAAATCCGTTCTTGACAGCAAGTAGGGTCAGGTATCAGTGTTGCTGCATAAACATTTTTTACTGACAACCCTAGCTGGTTACCCTTGAAGTAAACCACTACAATCCTAGCAAAGAGGAATTCTGTTGATCGGATGACTGCGTTGGAGTAACAGATTGTATAGGCATCTTCGAATATTGTTTATTATTAAACCCTATTGTTTGAAGAACAGCAGAAGAAACACACGCATAACCTCAAGGACGTACACCTTCGCTGTGGAACCGGATAAATATATCTTGAAACTTGGTGTGACTTAGCACACAAGACTCCGATTTGATAGACGTGGTATTCAGCTGAACAACAGTGAGGCTGCTCGTCAAAAAATTTCGGTGATGGTGGTGTTGGTAGAGTTTTCATCTCGAACGTCAAAGCTCGAAGCATGCCGGTTACAGCAACTTAAACTGAGAGACAAATAGCATCCATGAATATGGCTGATTAATGACGAACTCTGTGGTGGAAGACATTACTGTGTGGGTAGTTTTTCGGTGCGACAAAACCGAGCCTTCTCCAACTTTCAGTATAACTCTTGAATTTTCTTCCTACGACCATTTTGCTAATCGTTCTTCAATGTTTCAGTGACACTTTGTTACGGTCATGAATTGTATAGATGTGGTCTCCTCGATCTACTTCTGAATGAACACGGATGGCGGACATTGAAACAAAGTTGATGGTGGGCAGTTTTACTGTTAGGGTTTTATGCAATTGTACACATCCACATACACGCTTAGGTTGCTAGTTCCGATTCTGAACACTTGGGCTCTGTGATTTCGAGAGTTTATTTCGTTCGTGTACCTTGGGCTTCTGCGAACAATAATCTGGTTTACTGGAATTTAGACTCTGACTACTATGAGTACTTCAGTAGTCTGTTTATGAATAGCAATTTATGTTGACTGGATCAGACCTGATCGACTGTAATGGCGGAGCTTTGCAGGTCAAAAATTTTGTGCTACAAATCCACCGACTACCCTTCAATCATTTTTCGTTTATAACGGTACATCTCCATTTTGTTTTTGCACGCAAACAAAAGCCGAGAGACACTGGGGATGTCAATAAATACCTCAATTCTAAGTATCTTTTTAGATCGTCTTATGTGTTATATCACGTTGATACTCGGGTGTTCCCAAGAAAGGACGAGCCCTGCGCTCCCTCAGTGGCTGGGAGGGGGACAAATGAACTAGCTGGGAGCCTAATACATCCGGAAACAACATCCATCATTCGGGTAGCTTGATGGAATGTTAGAACACTTCTAGACACATGAAACCGACTTCTTACAAGGAGTTCACTACACGACTACAAAGTCGACATCAGTTATCTGTCTGAAGTCCGCTTAGCTGACTGTAGAATAAAACAAACCAATGTATCACATTCCGACATAACCTCCCTGATAAAGCTCACCGGACCAGCTGAAAACTACGGTTCGCACGGAGTAGCATAACGATGACATGAAATCCTGGTAACCAATCTCTCCCAGGATTGCAGTAGATCGATGCACCAACGTGACATGTGGAAGAGCCCATCGAAGAAGCATTCCAGAATCAAGTTCAAGACGCAGTCAACCACAGCCCGATAGGCGATATTCTCCTTATAGCAGGACGCTAGAATGCCCACGCTAGTCTATCAGACTAGCATACTCAGCATATTCTAGAGATGTTGGACCTTATTCAGCGTTGCGAAAATGACGAACGCCTGACCGCAATTGCTGACTTTAACCGGCCGATCCTGGCCAACACCCATTTTCAGCACTTTAGAAAACCCCTACTGACTCGGTACTCCAATGACGATGAATGACATTACAGAGTGATTACACTTTGGTACCTTCCTGCTAAGCCTATTCGATGGAAGACTGCCCCTTTGCTATTGTGGTGCAGAAAGTGGACATGAGAACCGCATAGTCTACGCCCTTCGAGGAAGTTGCACTCCCAGCTCGGAGAATATACCAACACCAATAGCCACACCTTCTCTCGATGACAAAAATGCTGACATGCAGTAGTCCACAGTGAAAACGTCCATCAGAGAAGCGATGCTGGTGGAGTTGGGTAAGATTTGTCACCACGAATACAATTGGATTTCCGAGCATACACTGCAGTTGTCCGAAAAGTCAAGAGAGGCTGATCCGATCTTCGGAATTTCGTAGTCTACGTCGTCAAGCTACACCCTCCGCCAAGAAACATCGTAAACAATACTGGAAGGTAACTGCAGAGAGCATGGAGACTGAAACCGCCGCAGCGGACTTTGGAGAGCTACTTCGTCTAATCCATTTCGCAATATGAAGGACACAGACCTCGGAGCCACCGTTGTGCAACACCAAGGGCTTACTTCTTTGAAGGAATGAGCAGAAAATTAGAGAATGGAGCAAGCACTTTGAAGCCCATGGAACCGACTTGGCTGTCCACAGGCTTCAAGTAGTTCTAAAAGCACACAAAAACGTGAAGAGGACGACTGCAAGTTCCAGCAATTTAGCGCAGCGTGCTTTTATTGACTTCTGCTCTACTTTCAACTCTGTCGATAGCGAATCCACGTGATACATATTGCGGTCCGACCGGATGCCAGAGAAATTTATCAGACGATTAAAATCATACTACTTAGGGACCCGGGACCGCATCCTTCCCGACGGAGAAGGGTCAGCTGAGTTTACTTTAAGTCCTGGAGTCAGGTAAGACTGCCCTCTATCGCCGATATCGTTCAACGACACCGAAGATTGGATAGTGTAGAAAACATTCATTGCTTATAACAAAGTGCAGGCTCAACCCAGATATGCGGTTCACGGACCTCGTCTTTGCAGGCGATGTCATGTTACTGGGGGACACTATAAACAACCTCCAACCTGTTGTCAGCTACATCAAACGACTGGACCATACCATTGGCCGAGAGAGCAATACGTAAAAGACAGAGACATTTTAAACGGAAACTTCTACCGCGATACCAATCCTCTTGATCAATGGTAGCTTATGGAATCAGCTCAAGTTTTCAAGTATCCTAGCTCTACAAGCAAACTAAACGGTTAGACTGGGTGATGAGGTTCAACTTCTAGTAAGTTGAGCTGGAACAGCCATCGTGCAACTACTCAGCCTGTTGTAGAACCAATGCGAAATAAGCATACGACCAAACGTGTAGTTTATCAAGCTTTCGTCCACCCCATTCTAAATTGTATTTGTGAAACATGGCCGATAAGGGTACAAGATACAATGAAGTTCAATGTCTTTGACCGCTGGTGCTTACGTCGCATCTCGAAATTAAATTGGAGAGATTGAGTTGCTAATGATTCAACGGCGCTGCTCGAACATCCGCAAGCTTTCCCAAATGCCATAACACCAGTGCCTTCAATGGTTTTGCCACGTGCTCCGAAAGCCTGACATTCAACCCTCGCATCAGGTTCTAGCTCCTGCGTCCATCCGCGATTGGCGTTGCCGACTCAGCGACCAAATGCAGCCCTGGAGTAATATGATCAAGAGGGATATGAAACGACTTGGCCTCCAATCCGTATATGGAATTTGTAACTGGAACCAGAACTGAGGCTGGAGCTGCGCCAACCTTGCTGTCGATCGCCACGCGTGGACTTTCATCATTAGAGAAACCCAGGAAACCGATTTATCCTCGTACAGGTGTCAGTCGCTCAAAAGTTAAAAGTAGTATGTTTTGTTTTTGCCGCATTCTAATACTAGGCTGGGGTCAGCTAACCTAGACTCAACCTCTTTCAATTTTATTCGATATTGATTACCAATTACTACACAATTATGGCATACGCAGAAACAAAATACCTTTGTCACCAATGTGTTTTAGCGTCTTTCAACGTCGTGCGTTTGACTACTACTATTAAATTCGTTTCAGCAGTACCAAAGGGTGAGTTAAATTTCATTTGAAGAATGATTCCACCTCAGAGTAGTAATTTTAGAATAATCTATTCGGTTTTTCACAGGCACTAGGTACTGGTGATGATCTCAAGTGTGTATGGGTTTCACTATTTCGGTGATCGATAATCCCACCACTAGGTTTAATACATTTAAATGCGACGGAAGTGTTTCAAATAGCCGACAATGAGCACTGGACAGCTATTTAGTCCTGTTTGGAACTCATCAGTTTTGCGAGATTTCAAACGTTCACTGTCTAAATTTATTGAAGCATTCGCACAAGGTGATAACCGTCCGCCGTGAAGCTCAGGGGTAAGGGTTTGAAGTCCCGACCCAAAGGTTGACGGTTCGAGTCCTGACACGGGGACACAATGAAGTACGCACCACTGACGTGTCTTAAAGGAAATGAAACAGGTTCTGTTGTAATCATATCATTGATCGAGACCAATTCACATGATCCAGTTGCTATTGATTGTTTGATCGTTAACGTTTTCGACATCACGCACGCATGTCATAATGTGTTAGTTTCCAAATCAATTTACCTCAACCAGTCGTACTTCGTACCTAATGAGCTGGCCACACTCATTGACTGATTGTCTGCTCGAATGTCTAATTAAATCACATCCTGATTACGCGCACTATCTTTGCCAGCCTATTTGCAGTCAGTTGGTATACTCATATGCCTGCGAACGAAAGCCAGTGACTGTGAAATGATTACTCATAATGATTAAAGAAAGCGACCTGTGTATTGTGTTCGCCATCTCATGGAACAGGCTCAAACTGGTTTGTTTTTATCCACAATACCCCAGTTATTTGATCAGAATTAGTAGTTCCTGATAGTATTGCATCACTGTGGTGATCTTAGCTTACAGGATGACGTTACAGTTTCTGGACAACTGTGATAATGACTACGAACCATGGTCCGATTGTACGGACCAATCAGAAGCCGTGCGACCCAGACAGAAGCTGAGCGGCACCAAGAATACGAGCCCATGATTGGGCATTTACTCGTGTCTCGGTTATGTGGGATACTGTTGTGCGAGTGCCAGTGTGATTCAGTGATTACGTGGCATCCGTGATATCTGATATGTGATTCGTAATTGGTGATCGGTGCGTACATCAACTATTACAGTTATGCAATCTGAGTTTAACATGCCGGGATTGAAATCTGACCACCGTGTCGTGCGGGCGAGTATCAGAAATCTAAGGAAAAAACTTAAAATCATTTTCTCTGTTGATCTCAGACTTTCGTATTTGGCGTAATTCGTTACGTCTATGTAGATGGTATGCAAAAGCATAGTAGAAGAAATTTTCAGGTAAACAATTTTGAATAACACTGATGGATATAGCTCTGGTCTATCTGTACGTACTTACAGACTAGCAGAACTAGTCTGACAATTCAAACGAGTATGATTGACTAACATTAGTAATATAGATAGTTCAATTGAAATTAGGGGAAATTACCCGAACGTACGCATTCAGTTGCTAAAATTCCACTAAAAAGATGTCCAAGAATTAAATCGACTGCCAGTGGATATCTCAAGCAAAATGCTAACCGGGGACATAAAAACGGAGTAGGATAAGGAACTACGAAGAAATTTAAGGAGATTGGCAAACGCAGAGTAAGAATCTGCAACTATTGTCATATGAAAAAGCTCATCACACACACCAGAGCTTCGGAGATGAATGAGGTCCTTCGGGGAATGNCTACTCAGTGCACTGGGTGCTAAGGTTTCCACACGGTCAACGGAGACAAGGAATTTCCAACGAATCCGGTAGGACCACGCACACATGCAATTTCATTGGTTGAATAATGTGTCACGAAGGTAACAAATATGCTATTGGCAACTAAAAATCCAACAACAATGACCATTTGCTATTTGTGATGTCTATTTGCATACGCCTTCTAGTAACAATCCCTGTGTGAACAGCTCGTCTTAATTCAACCAGATTTCACGTCTTTCACTGAGGCCTCAGTTAGAAATCTGAGTTTCTCCGTATTCGAGTTCGAACGCTGTTGAAATATCACACAAAAGGGTACGAAAAGAATGCTTTCTGATTGGTATAAATACTGTTCACGTGGTCTAACAAAATGTGAGATACCGAGCGAATAACCAGGAAACAATTTTATCTCGGTTTGTCACGTGACACTGAATTGCTCTATGTCTCAAAAAGAGCTTTTCTCCTTGTGAAACGGATCAGACTGTTGGCGATTTCCTTGAATAGCGAGTAAAAATAAAACTGGGACTATCTGATATCTGGAAATTATCGAGGTTCTTTATCAGTTCTGTGCATAATTCACGAGTCATTGGACAAATGTGTATCCTTGAGTTGCCTCGCTTACCTCAATGAAGTTGCATGCTCATCAATAAATGATTTCGATGCTTGCGTCGTTCGTCCTTGCATTTCTGAGCCATGCGTGCTCGAATACGTGTCGGAGCAACCCGAAATCGTTCGGAGATTACGGCTAAAATCAGACAAAAATAGGAGGGAAATCATTGCTTCAGGTCGCAGAAAATCATCATCGTCCGATTCATCATCACCTTCATCATCATCATCATCATCATCTGAATCATCAACATCACCATCATCATCCGAATCATCATCATCATCATCGTCATTGCTTGCTTAAGAAATGACAAAGTGTGTCGATTGCATTCTACGCAGCTGATCGTCGTAATCGTATGAAATGTCGCATCACATATTGATTGGAGAAAGTTTAAACTATGTGCCCATTTCATTAACTCTGTTGGTAAATATTGCATTGTTTCATTATTTTCAGTGAACTAGTCCCTAATGTGCTTCACTTAAAATGACCTCTGTTCTTCGGAGGTGGATACAATAACAGGCAGAGGATAATAAACACCGTTTACAAAAACATATCCTTCATTACTATCATCGGCTTATTAATTCAGTGACAGTTGCTATAACTGCAACGGTCGAAGCTGAAGAAATTCGGGTTTTGTCTATGGCTTATTGGGAACTGGTGTACTAAACGAGGGGGGGAGGACCCGCGTCTCAAGAACGGAGTTCACTTTAACTGGAGATATGGCATCGAAGTATTGCGTTTTTTTTCAATGCATCACACATTCTGATTCGAGTCGGGGCAGCCAACTGTAGAAAGCTATACCGTTTGTGTTCTGTTTGGGATTTTTATTCACAGAAAACAATGACGTTGTGTACGAGATGTGTCAAACCGTTTGACGATAAGGACACATTGTTTCAAACTTCTCCAATCAACATGTGATGCAGCATGAGGCGGCCATACCTTTGCATTTCTTAATTAAGGTTTGCAAAAGGAAGATTTGTGGAAAATAAAACGTCTGAACATTCGTTGACCTTAGAATAGTCCGAGACTACTCGGAATATACCAGCGACACACAATGAATGAAAAATACAGTTTAGTGAACAAGCTTTTTTCGATGACCCATCACAGAACGTTCAGTTTACGTTCATGACCAAGCTAGAAAATATTGTTTTGAAGTCTACGATTAAGCGATGTAAGCTGTGCAGATGATATGTCGATGATATATTATGTTTTGTGGACAGTAACGTCAAGGTTTTCAACTTGCTCAGAATATTTAATTCCTCTCATCCCAACATCAAGTTCACATTGGAAGAACAGGTTAATGAAGGGATTGGTTTTCTCGATATCTGACTAAAGCGTTGCACAAATGGTTCTATTTAGAGATCGGTTTATAAAAAACCGACTTGTAGCGACCAGTATATCCATTTCGGAAGCTTTGTGTCACTCAAACGAAAGAAAAATCTTATTCAGTGTTTGGTGAACCGGGCGGTAAAAATATGCACCGATGACGCCAAAAATGCAGAACTATTATTCATTCGTGGTACTTTCCTTCAAAATGACCATCCAGAATGTTTTGTGGATAAAGTTTTGCAAAATAACCATCCGAGGGAAACCTTTTAAACGCAGAGAAGAAGCCGGAATACATTTCGCTCCCATTTAAAGTGGATACAATCACGGAGTAGGTAAGCAGCAAACTGAGAACTGCGTTGGAGAATACTTTTTACGCGGCAAAAGTACGTGTCGTATCCACGTCCAGACCAATCTTGTGTTCGCTATTCAAGAACAGGATTCCAGGTTCTGCAGTTTCATTTCGTGTTTGCCTGTTGACGTGTTCCTACGAAGCAACGTATTTCGGCCGCACGAGCAGGCGCCTATTGACACGAATTCGGGAACTATTACAAACTATTACAAGTGCCATCGTTTGACACCTCGTCGTGTCCGATCACACAATGAGTATGAGTGAAGCATTCCTGCATCTCTACTGTGTTCGAGGTCGCAGATCAAAGCCGATTAAAAATCGCATCCTAGCCACCGCAGAGGCGGTTGGAATTCGTACACATAATCCCCCCTTGTGCACCCAAAAACAGTTTGTAAAGTTACTCAACCTACCATGCCCCACCCCCCCCCCACCGCCCATCCTCATCCTCCCCAACCTCCTCTACTCCCTCCTGATCCCACCCCAAATCACACAGTTAACACGGACTGAACTTAAGTTCCGATGGCAAGATCAGCCATATCCGGTTTTTGAAATTGGGACAGAAAACAGTAACAACAATTCTCATTTGAATAATCATTATTTTTGCTTCCTCTTCTCTATAAAAAACAATGATATAATATAAAATGTGACGTATTAGCTAGTTGATGAGTCCGATACTTTTTGATCTGACTGGCCTACAGCGGTAAGATTCAAGTTTGTGCGTTGAGGCTAAATGATTGCACGGGTCGAGACTAATGGGGTATTGGGGTTTGGTTAAAGCCTAATACGAAAAGTTGTGGTAGAATACGGACCTCTTCAGTAAGTTGCCGTGATTGTTCTCTCCTTATACAATAGCTTCATGCGCATATCATTTACCCACTTTGGTTTCTATTTACACTTTCTTCCTAATCCCAGGGTATTGTCTGACAACCAGGTAGAAAACAAAACCAAAGAGGGAGAACGCCACGGTTGTAATATTAGCTGGCGGTCTGAGGGAAACCAAGCAATACGTTCACAAAAGCTAGGTACCATAAACATTGGTTGTTCAGGGTGGAGATAAGGCGGCTGAATAAACAGTAGTAGCCCCTGCCCTACCGGGGCAGGAAGGCTGCGCCGAATGTAGTCCACCTACCGACAATATAGGTGGCTCGATCCACAGGCAATCGTTGTCGTGGTTCTTTGACACCTCGACCCAATACAGTACATTGTGCCATCTGGTCGGATGTGAACAGGGCGGACATGAGAGAACAGGTGGCACGAGTCCATTCGTTTGCTTGCATGTATGCAGCCCAATCCCGACTCTCCACAACACGCGGATCGGACAGGATTGTGGCCTCAATGCGTCGGAATTCCGTTCGACTAATCTCGACTCGCATCGGATCCAAACGCCCTCTACTGTTCGGACTGTCTGTCTGCTCGTCCGGACCGTTGGTTTTCACATTCGAAATCGGTGGGGTCTGGATGAGATCCGTTGGTGTGAAACCGGATTCCTTATCGCTAAGCGTTTCCCCCATGGAGGCGGATATGGCAATTTCTTTAGGCGGTTGAACAGACAGATGATTGCCCAAACAGAACAATGGCATATGCGCAGCAACCGGTTGCGAATTGGTGACCATTTCAGGTTCGGCTGATTGGGGTTGTAGCATGAACACAGACAGGAGAAAATAAATATCACTTATTCACACAACAACAGGTGTTTGACGGAACAATATGATAGTTAAAGATTAGAAAAAGTACGGGTGTTCATCAAACTCGTGCGACATTACTCTCAATTCGGAAATACGATTCAGAAAACACTGTAGCGAACAAAGCTTGTTTTCGATAACTTCCTACTCGGGCTAATACAGTTATATATACGGATTCAAAATTATCAAATTAGTGTAATGGTCAAATGTGATGAATATGATTGGGTGATTGTGATTTTGTGATGTGTGGTTTGGAAATGTGAGGGTAGTGTTGTTGTTGTTATTGTTGTGTCGTTCGGAATTGTCCACGGTTGATGGTTAGAGTGAACTGTTCCATTTCCGATCTGCGCCCCTGGGTCATGACAAAGGTCACCGTGGTTTCGGTCAGCTGTGTCAGGTTGAGGCCAGGGTAAACGAAGTGACTGGTCGAATCGTTTTTGTGAACAAAGGGATGGATTGAGTAGGCGAATAACCACCGCCTCGGCTTTAGCAAGGTGTCACTGACGAACAGCTTTTTGATGGGTTGGCTGGTACTTTGTAGATCACCTTGAAAGCGTCGTCGTTTGCTTGATGCTAGATGATGTCTGCAAGGTGTTCTACCACTGCACTTGTAATCGTTTTCCTTATACCCGTAATCAGCCACGCCGGTGATCTACAAAGTACCAGCAAACCCATCAAAAGCTGTTCGTCAACAGCTCACTCTATTCACCGACCATCAACATTTCCGAACCACACAACAATAACAACAACAACAACACTGCCCTCACATTTCCAAACCACACATCAGAAGATCACAATCAACCAATCATATTCATCACATTTGACCATTACACTAATTTGATAATTTTGAATCCGTATATATAACTGTATTAGCCCGAGTAGGAAGTTATCGAAAACAAGCTTTGTTCGCTACAATATTTTTTTTAATGTCACGATGGGAATATTCAATGAACTACAATTCAGTTTGCAATATCATAACTTTATACCGATCGTACTGGGTGAAGTGTATTTATTCACGACTTTATCTCTCACTGCAATGTTCTTAGCTCACTTCTATCACCGTTTTTGAATTTACGCGATCTCGAATGGCTCGCGATACAATTCGTAGTGGTTCAAAAGTTACAGCTCAGATTTGTAAAATATGTTGTGCAAAACATCATGGAAATCCATTCTTTCTAATGAATCATTCCTGATTCATGAGAGCGTTTATTTGGTTGAACGTATGTATTCTAAATTGCTTACCTCATTTTATTCGATGCTCAGTAGATAAGTCAATTACCGAAAACGTTTCTAGTCTGAATAATTTGATAAATTATTTGGCTAGAAACTGCTCACGCATTAACTACCCCTAATACTGAAAGAACTAAAAATATAATTAAAGAAACATCAAAGTTGACTTTGATATGTGCGGCTCATTGAATAAGCGTCTTGTCTTGTCATCATACCCAAAGCGACTGACTCGTGTTCAACAATGACCAAGAGCAGACAGAACATGAACGAGATGAATGTACAATACCTGGATCAAGCCTATAAGTCATTTTTATAAATAAATTCTAATTATGTTTTTACTGCTCAACATAATAAACCCTCATTGGACAGGAATCTTTTATTAAAAAGAATTAACTCCCATATTGCTTTGCATAAAATATTTTTGAAATCTCAGATGTAACTTTCGAACTATTACAAAGTTTATCACCACATTCAAGGTCGCGCAAATTCAAACGGTGATAGAGGAGAAATAAGAACATAGATGTGGCAGATTAAGTCAGGAATATTACACATTATGCATAGCCATCAATATATAAGTATGGTACTGGAGACTGAAATGTATTTCCAAAATGAGACTAATGTTGCATGCGTCTGACCGATATATATATATGTATATATATATATATATATGTATCTGCAAAAGACTACTACTACTACTACGCATGCCTGAAGAGCGTCAAGAACCGCGAAAATGGTCGTGAGCTTCCAGGGAAATTTTGTTCAGTCATTCACATACTATTTATTATGAAATATATGTATGATGACTCACTAGATCTCAGACGAAATTCCGTAGTTTGTGTTTCCTGAACTTTGTAAGCGGGAGATCTCGATCTCTCTTGGGAGTAATTCAAACCGTCTTGTGGATGAATTGGACTGCACTGCACATCCGTGGGTTGATCCGTGGCCAGCCGGGTTGAGGACCGCGTCGGACAGTGATCCGCAAACGTGAGCAGTTTGTTGGGCTACAGGAAATGTTTCCGTAGTGAGTAAAAATCACATCGTTATTTTCTTTTCTCTAAATCGGTCGAATTATACATAAAACATGAAGTTATTTGATTCGGTATGCTTTAGGTCTGATGTTAATTTCATCGAATCCCTTGGATATCATAATTGTAAACATGTAATCAGTTGACTTAGTCACAGGGCATTACGGAAGGAGGGCTTAGATTGATAGTGCGATCCTCCACATTGGGATACCAATCGGCAGTCAGATGCAATTCACGAAGCACCACTATGTCGAATTCTTTTTGATGGTTCAGTGAAATCTGGCTGCAACACTCCCGAATCAGAGATCTTTGTCACTTTTCACAAATAGAATGATGATCTGCTTACAACATATGTTTTCACTCCAGCACAGGTCTCAGGCGAGATCAAAAATAGATAGGTATGAAATCAAAAATATCTAGGATGAAACCAATTTGGTCAATTTATTAAACTTACTGTCCACTGACTGGCTGTTCGTGCGAGGAATTCCTTGAGCATTGACGGGAGCGTGTGTTGTAATATTCGATTTCGTTCTTGACAATCGGATAGCTGACTGCGCAAATGCGTATTTTCCGCTTGCAACTTTTGTAACAAACTCACCAACTGCTCACGCGGCAGATACTGGAAAAGAACCGGTCGGATGAAACGGAGGCAATGGTTAATTTAAGATACGTTTTTATTTTTATTAATCAACACACATCATGTTGGTGCGAAAAAATCACAAAACGTACTTGACTACTAATAGTAGGTGATAGTGAAAATGCAAAGAAAACAAACTTTCCAGTGCACTCGCATCATTGGAAACAATCACTAATATGTCACGTGAAACGTGTTATGCATAAAGATATGAAAAAAACACTGATTGGGAAAACGGAAGTCTGGTCAGCATTACACGGAGCTAATTTCGAGGCTATTCATCTTCCATCATTTGTGGTGGACATCACGTCATTTGTAGGGTGTAGTCTGGTGGTGCCTGTGTAGGCACAGATGATGTTGATGATGATAATGACAAGTAATATGGCGCCCACCTAACGATATGATACGAGAATTTTGTCATTCACCCAATTACTCTTCATTCCATGACAAATTTGATCACGTGATTTTGTGTGCCATGTTTTCGCGGCGAACAAGGAATAAATTTGCACAAAGAAAATGGGTTCGCGAAAACCTGCTGAGTAGGAGAACAAAATCTTTCAGTTCCATTTAAATGACAAGTTTTCACGTTGAACACAGTTCTATTCTACATAAACTAAATCCCCATAATCCTGTCAAACATTGTGTGATGGATGACGACGTAGTATCCCGTCATTCTGTTACAATCAACTCATGTGGTTACTTTGACTAGTTATCATGTGTTTTGCAATTGATGACCCCGGGTTACGTGTGACCACCTGAGTGTGGGTTGCGTCATCGACTTCACTAACCACTTTGGAATAGGCTCGGTTTGCCGCTGTGATAATTGATAGTTGGTTTTGTGTATTCATACATCAGCGCAACAGCAGGTGAACTGGCATACAATTTGTGTGAGGCATAACTGGATTGCCAACTATGTACACGTTTGTCCAAATCACTTTCACCAATGGAGGCAATAAGTTCGAATTTCAGTGCAACGTCTTTAAAGGATTCTTACTTTTTGCTTTTCACTTTTCATTTTTACTTCCTTTATGCTGATTATGCTAAGATACAATTTTCAGGAACGGGGAAGTGGCCAATCAACGGGCTACCATTCAACACATAATCGAGAGTTAGGCGTTAGTGGTGGGATTCGAACGCACATTCCTCGGGGTGTTGACTTGATGACATAACAACCGGGCCACCACAGTCCGGCTTTACGAGGAACAGTTGGGGATGAGTTAGCTTTTGGGGATTATTTACTATGGATATCAATGAATCTTTTGGGGTTACCGCTTCGTGGCTAAGTTTTCTTCTGGAATTTTTCTACTTCTCGTAGTGTGTCCAGGGAAAAAATGTTTCTGGCTCGACGGATTGGAGTTTTTACGAGACCACGTTTGTAAGCCATGTGTGAGAAACTAGAGAGCTGTAGTTACTGACTACTCCATGTTGCTTTGTTGTGGATAAAACGCTATTAGAAGGTAATCCTAGTATCAAAAATGCGAAAGAACCGTTGATTTCTTCTTCATGGGACACGGAAAGATGTGGATGAGCAGAGTTAAATTGTTTCAAAGGGGATTCGAAACTTTAAAGCTCCGTAAGAAAAAAGTACATCATCCACTAGACATCTGTACAACGTGGACGGAGACATTATGGGCAAAATTTTGTCCAATCATTCAGAAGAAAAAATCAGCTGGAATTGGGTCTAATAGACTACCAATGGAGACGCCACAAATCTGTTAGTCTGTGGCTCCTTCGAATTCAGAACGAATGTTTTCGGTACATAAAAATATTGGTTCTTTTAGGTATTTGGGAGACAGAGGGAGAGAGAGATATCTAAAGGGAATTTTTTTTTATTACACACGAAGTGATTTACAGAAAAAGGGGTAAACCCCAGAATCAACGATATACTGTGAGGGAGATATGTGTGTGGGGGGGGGGGGAATTCAAGTAAGAACCAATTTGTTAATTCTGCTTTTGAAAAGGGTAAGATTATAAGAGCTGGGAAACACGGAAATGGGAACAGTGTTCCACAATTTCGCAGTCCTCGAGAGAAGAGAAGATTGAAGAAGATAGAAGTCCGAAATCTGGGGACAGAAACCGGAGAAGGTTGACTACTTGCCTGAGAACAAGATGGACAAGCAAAGGTCAGTGGAAGAGGAACCGCTGAAGCGAGTTCAGAAGAGCAGAAACCAAAATAGTAACGATAGAAAAGAGATAATAAAGCAGCTACTCGGCAATGGGAAAGCGACTGCAAGGTGAAAGTTATAGGCAGTTCGTCAATCGGCCGGATGGTCTTACGTTGAACACGGTCGAGGTGAGAAAGAGCGGAATACGAAGCTTCACCCCCATATGTGACTGCAATATTCGAGCATCGGGCGGATTTGAGCTTTGTATAAAAGGAGAAGGTGCTTGGGTGTTAAGAACCGCTTTGTGCGGAATAGAAAACCAATTTTCCTCTCGAAGGGGCAGAGAATCAAAAATCAATGAGGAGAAAAGGAGACATGTTTAAGAGAGACTGAGAGGTTAGAAGTTTCGGAAGCATTAAAGCACAAATGGTTGGTAGAATCCCATGCAGAGATTAGTCCGAGATCGGAGGGAAGAGAAGCACTAATGACATTACAATCGCGATCGATGTTGACATTACCTGAAGAAATACAAACTGTTTCATGAAGGAGAAAATTGATGAAAAGAGAACCGCAACTATCGAATACATCCGCGGTAAAGATATGGTCATATTTTGCCAAATTTTGAATAGACTGAAAATGCCATCAATTTATCAGAAGAATCATTTGGAAAAATTGTTTTCGATCAAATGACCCTTTGTGTTTTGAGACCTGACTGCGCTCTCTGTGGGGGAATAAAATACCGTTTCATGATTAGAACACACATCTCTCTCCCTCTGTGGCGTGAATACCTTGTGATCTATGACGCGTAGCAGTCGAGCTACACAATGAACTCGGTTTGATATAAGCACGTCTCATGTGGATCGCGCGGCCCGTTCCGATCCGTACGAAAGCGGCATGTTGTAAGATCACAGCACAAATCACGCATGTTTGTCAAAAATCCACACGCACACACATCCGCCGTGTGAAGCACTAAAACCAGATCGATACCAAAAGCATCAGTCAGACTGACTCGAGAGAGAGAGAATGCACACTCAAAAATGACACACACACACTCGCACACGCATGCACGCGCACGATCATGTGATGCTTCGAGTGCTCACTGTTTTGGCGATTAGAGTTTCAACATTTCTGTCTGCGACATTCGTTGTGGAAAATGCATAGTTGAGTTCTTTTGAACTCGTTCGACGCACAGCCTTGGGTGTTTATTTACTTGAGTGAGTGCTCGAGTCATTGGCTTACTGAGTTCACCTATAAAGTAAGGAAGAATCAATGTCTTTTCACTTCCTTGTTATTTATTTATTGAATATACAAATGTACAATCAACCTTCAGGAAGGGAGCTGCAGCCATATAAAGGCTGCCTGGAGAAGTAGAGAAATGAAGAAGGTGGACGGTAGTGGAGTGGTTCGAACCCGGGNNNNCGGGACTCCCAGGTCACAAGTTGGTGACTTAACCACTCTACCATCATCTCACACTTTCTCGCTCTCTATCTCTGTGTGGTTGTTTTTATTCGACGCTTCAGATCGCAAATACTATAGCGCATAACGAGATACGACTCGATGCGTCCTAGATCGAAAAATGTGAATGGAAACGAAACGGATAACTGCTCTAATTCCGTCTGAATAGAAGAAAATAAGATAGGAAAACAGGAACACTTCTCTGGGTGGTAGTGGCCAAGTGGTTAGTTCGCCAACTTGTGATCCCAGGGAATCCTGGGTTCGAACCGCTCCACCGCCACCCGTCTTCCCACGCAGCATTTGTATGGTCACAGCCCCCCCCCCTTCCTGAATGCTGACTGTGTGGAAATCACGTTCGTCTCCGGTGATTAACAATCATGCCCATACACCACATATAAAAAAACTAATTACGGAGAAAAATGTCTTCGGGAAGGGAATATGCACATAATAGTTTATTAGGATGCGTTCCTAAATGGGACCGGATGTGAGATTCTTCGTGATCAAACAAACGTTTTGTTCAATTACCTGCCCGTCGAATTTAATCGATGTTCGTTACTCGTCTCAATTGTCCATCCATCAATCAAATCATCACCATCAGCATCAGCATCATCTTTCGGGTGATCATCTTGATCATGGTGATCATAATCATCGTCATCATTATCATTATTATTCGAGTCTTCGATATCATCATCAACGTAAACATCATCATCATTATCATCCAAGTAATTAGCCTCATTATCATCGTCGTGGTTGTCATCATCATGATCATCATCTTCGTCATCATCATCACCATCAGCATCATCATCACCATCAGCATCATCATCATCATCATCATCATCATCATCATCCCCATCAGCATCATCATCATCATCATCATCATCA
>UZAN01044179.1:12486-37544 GCA_900618425.1 Echinostoma caproni | reverse complement strand
TGCAACTGATCGCAGCCAGAATCTGCAAAGTACCTCAATCAGCGGAGTCGTCAGATCTGGGCTTTTTATGTCCATCGTGGGTGAATAATATACGCCCTTAAGTTATATCCTCGATCCTTGGGGCTCTTGATAGTAGCAGATCTCTTATGTTGGTGTTTAAAAACACCACTAAGATAGGCTTTGGACCACTTGAGTTTTCCCCTTTTCACAGACGAATTCTGTGGCACTTGATATATGGGTTGTTGGGGGGGGGGGCAAATCTGCCAGTTTAAATATGTTTTACCCATGGCGACGCTCAGCTTCTTGGCTTGGCTTTGCCAAGTTTATAACTGGCTCCGCGCAATTATACAGGAGCAAGTTCTTAGTTCTTCCCAGCGACACTTCGCTGCTCCTTTTTAGCAACTTAAGTTCTCTCTCTAACTGCTCGATCCGTTGTACCATTTAAATTTAGTTCGGCTGTCCCTCAAGTTTAACCACAGACTTCTTAGCCTGTAAAGGCCTCATAGTCTGTTTTCTAACTACCTTGTTTCGGTTTCTTGCTTTTCTTATTTCTCTACTTTTATTTAGGGATGATGCAAAAGTAATCCCTTCCGGTTTCTCTTTGTTATCCTTATTCAGGGGAGCCAGTGATACCTTCAGAATTCTCCTGAACTCCTCGGCTAGTGTTGCGCAGTGTTTGCACACCCACTTAAAGAACTTGTGTTCCATGTGGAGCTGATACTCCTCTTTGCTCATTTGAGAGCATCGATGGTGGTACCACACTCCACAGCCGTCACACTAAATCCCTCGGTGACATACTCTGCGCAACAATTAGCCCCACATCCGTTGGAACCTTTCGATTGTGCCATTCCAAGTTAATCAAGAAATGTCCAAATGCATAGTTCTCTAACTCTGGAAAAGTAGACACAGGTGATATTAAAAAGGTAAAAAATACGCCGTAATAAACTCAGAAAAAAAAATGTTTTAGACTTCCAAGCCACCTAAGTGCACGCAGAAAACTTGCCTGGTAAAAGGTTTGTGATCTTTAACAGATCACGAACGACACTGGTAAACGTAAAACTACTTCAACGGTTATTTGAGTGAAATATCTACTGACATTTCACTAGTACCGGACAAAAGGTGTGAACGAGATAGAACACAGTGGAAATTGAAATCGCGCGCTAACGTACCTCACGCCTGCGATGCGCGAGACATTGTGCAAAATCTGATTAGTGAGAGCTACCTTGGGCTTGGGTGAAACGAATTCACCCAAAAAACGTAACGTGCAGCCGTGGGTTAGTGCGATGGGTGTAGTGGGCAAGTTGGCTTTTATCGTATTCCAAATGCCCAACAGGACAAGCGAAAGAGCCTCATGCCATTCTGAACCGGGATGAGCCTTGAGGGCTGCTGTGAGTTGTCTATGAAAGCGCTCAGCCAGGCCTTTGACCGCTGTATTAGAAAGTGGGACTGCTTCTGACCAACGGGAGAAACGATCAACGCAAGTCAGTAGGTATGTGAAACCTCTTGACAGCGGTAGTGGGCCTATTAAATGAACGTAGATGTGCTGGAAACGGGCGGTTAGAGTATCAAAGGTGCCTAACGGAGTCTTGGTGTGACGTAAGATCTTACAACGTTGACACTAAGCAGGAACGTGCCCATGTAGCTATATCGCGGTTCATCTCAGGCCAAACGAAACGTTCTGCTATGAGCTTAACGGAAGGTTGTATTCCTGGATGAGCTAAGTTGTGCAAGGCAGTGAAAACCTGTTTTCTGTACGTGTGTAGCACTACGGGGGTTAGCGTGCCCGTGGACACGTCGCAGAGNAAGTTCAATTTCCGGGTTGGTTGTTTGTAAAGCCGCGAATTGTCCAAGGTCGATGGCGTCCGAGGAGATGAGGTGGATGCGTGAGAGTTTATCGGCGACGGGGTTGAGCGCCCCTGAGAAGTGTCTTATGCCCTCAGTAAACTGAGTGACATAATCTAAATGGCACGACTCTCTAGGAGAGTATCGGTCTGAGTTTGCCATTGCTGCGAAGATGAGTGGTTTATGATCCATAAAGACAGTAAAGTGGCGACCTTCTAGCATGTGACGGAAGTGACGGATAGCTAGGTAAATGGCTAGGAGTTCGCGGCCAAATGTGCTGTAACGAGACTCAGCCGTCTGTAAACGTTTCGAGAAGAATGCTAAAGGTTGCCACTCCTTGTCTACATTTTGCTATAATACCGCACCTACTGCTACATTGGATGCGTCTGTGGTGAGCTCCAAAGGTGCGTCCGGTATATGATGTGAAGCCGCGACTATGTTAAAGACAGCCTGTTTCAGTTCTGCGAACGCTTTGCGAGCTTCGTCGGTGAATGAGAATTGTTAGGCTTACCACGTAGTAAATCGGTTAGGGGTTGCATGAGCTTTTGCGCAGTAGGATATGAACCGTCGATAAAAATTTACTAACCCTTTGAAAAGTCTGGGCTGTTTTAATGGAAGTCGGTTCTGGGTATTCTAAACTGTCAGTCATTCGGTCCTTAAGCGGGGAAATACCCGTGGCCGAGATCAGGTGACCTAGGAAATTCGCGCTGCGCTCACCAAAGGAACATTTGGCGGAATTATTGGTGGCACCATATGTCAGACGTGCGAATAGGGCGCGTAGGGGTTGTTCGTGTTCCTCAGGCGTTGGACTGGCGACCAAAATGTCGTCTAAATAAACGAAGGTGTTGTCCAGACCTCGACATACTTGATTTGTGAAACGCTGAAAAGTTTGAGCTGCCTTTCTCAAACCGAAAGGCATACGCAGAAACTTAAAGAGACCAAAAGGCGCAGTCACAGCGGCTTTTGAGACATCCTCAGGGTGCAAGAGGACTTGGTTGCAAGCTCGAACGAGATCAGTTTTGCTAAAAATCCTACACGCTCCTAAAAATTGCTGTCAGGCCCTGGATGTGTGGTACTGGATATCGGTCAGGCGTAGTAATGTTGCTTAGGGCCTTGTAGTCGACACAGGGACGCCAGTTTTCGGTGGTCGTTTTTGGAACCATGTGTAAAGATGAGGCCCATGGACTGGGAGAAGGCTGTATGATTCCGAGATCTAATAAATGATGAAATTCTGCCCTTGCGACTTCAAGTTTGTCTGGGGTGAGGCGTCTGGGACGGCAGTGGACGGATGGACCCCATGTGAAGATGTAGTACATTATGTCAGTACTGACCTATGGAACAGTGTTCGACGGTTTACGTAACTCCGGGACTTCGAAGAGATACGTGTGGAACCGATCTTCTATTAGCGGTCAGTAGTAGATGGGGCTGACGGATGTTTCGCGTATCGGGACGCCTATTGCTTCGCAGTCTGTGAGACGATCCACAAGCTTATGGCCGACGAGATCGACCATGAGGTTGAAATGACGGAGGAAATCAATGTCAATAATCGGTTTCGGAGGGTCAGCGATGATGAAGACCCATGGAAACGTACGGCGAATTTCGAGGTTCAGTGTGACTGAACGGTCGCTGTAGGTTTGCTTGGGGTTCAGGTCGATGCGACCAAATCAACAGTCAAAGAATGGCGGTGATCAATGAGACGGGGGCGGATAATGCTAACCTGGGTCGAAGTCAACTAAAAAACGTGTGTGGTAATCTGTACTTGGTATCAGGAATCGAATCGCAATAATCCACGCAATTAGGGTCCAACCGAACTAGTACGCAGTATGGAATAGAACGCCAGAATATTCAAAGTCAGTTTTTTGTATTACGCGCCGAAATTGTACCAAGCAATCGATCATGTAATGAAACAATAATGTTCAGTTCATACACAGTCACCACATCCACCGCAGCTTGAATGAAGCTAAGGTTTGTTGTAATCGAGTCTCTCTTTGAAACGCAAGCGTTCGAATCTTCGAGGATTTTCAACAGAACTCTAGGGAAAGTTCATTTGAATGGTTTTCATCTGAAATAGATTCAGAAAGAGAAGGATTAGAAAATTCAGAATTGGGAGTATTACAAATTATTTGGTCACTATGTATGCGATGGACTGACCCGTCATCTAAGTCAAGGAGTTGATGCATTCTTTGAACAATCCGGTTCAACGCCAATCCTCTTGAAGGACGTAGATCATTTCTACGATGATAAATCACTTCAGGTGATTCCAGATTGAGAAGATTGGTACGTAGTATACGATTTTTAAATAATTTGGCCGGACTACTCCCCGTAGCAACATGAGTTGAATTCCTGTATTGCATGAGGAAATTATTAACACCCCTTTCTAAATCAGTGGAAGTAGAGATGTGGCAGGGTGCGATTGCACTTTTCAATGTCCGGACGAAGTTTTCTGCTGCACCATTTGACTGTGGGTGTCGAGGTGGAGTTAGAACATGTCGACAACCAATGGATTTCAACCAACCCGTCACGCTCTTTGCTGTGAAGTGACTACCATTGTCAGTGATGACAGCTTGTGGAACACACTCCCGGCTGAACGCCTTCTGGAAAGCAGTTATAGTGAATTTTGCGTTGGGTGACGTAGTGAAATAAACCTCAGGCTAAGGTGAATAAGAGTCAATAAACACTATGTGTTTGGGATTAACCACGTTCAGCATGAGTGAGTCTGCGAGAAATGCATAGAACTGGATGACCGTTCTACTCCAACACTGCTGCAGTGCCAGCTGGGGATGCGTCTGTAATTACTGTCGAATGTGCTTTGGGTGAAAAAGCATGTAAAACTGCATCAGTGGAAAGAAAACTTAGTAGGCTTCTATGGATGATTTCATGAATACGTGTCCATTGAAATGTTTGCTGTGGGACAAGTGTGAACAATGGTTCTACTTTTGAAGCAAAATCTGGAATGAATCTAGAATAACACTGAAGTGAGCCAAGTAATGAACGAAGTTCTTCAACTGACTTGGGACAAGGTGCGTTAGAAAGAAAAGAAAAACGAGTAGGATCAGGACGGAAACCATGTTCGTCAACAAGAAAACCCAAACAGGAAAGTTTTGATGTAGAAAATGTGCATTTATTTGCATTGATAGCAACATTATGGATATTGAACCGTTCAAGCAGTAAGCACAGGCGCTTATCATGTAGTTCTTTGGTTGTTGCATGCACGGTAATGTCATCTTAGTAAGCTGAAACCCCATCCAAATCAGAAATAAGAGAATTCACAACATTTTGAAATATAGCAGGTGAAACACTAAGATCAAATGGCAAAAAGTTATAACGAATTAGACCAATGGTGTAATAATTGTGGTCAATGCGCTAGAATTCTCATCAAGTGGTACCTGAAGAAATGCATTCTTTGAATCCAGTTTGGAAAGGAACTTTGATCCATGAAATTGATGGAGGATGTCTTCGGGTTCAATGGTTGAGTAGCTAGTTTGCTTTAAGTATCTGTTGACTGTGATGCGGTAATCCCCACAAATTCTGGGTGTTTTACCATCACGTTTCAACGAAACCCCAATAGGAGTAGCCGGAACAGAAGAATCTACAGGCGTTAATACACCTTTCTCAACTAAATCGTCCAAACTTTCTTCACGGGTGAACGGAGACCCAGTGGTATAATTCAGTGTTTCAGAAATATTGGGGAACCATCAACTTCCAAGTGAATTGGGGCCATTTTAATTCCACCCTTATTGTTGGAGCATTTAGGAACCAACTGTCGCAGTCGAGACTGTTGATCATCAGTGATAAATGAAAGAAAAGAAAAATTTCCATGAGTTCCATAGAATCGAGGCCAATATTAGAAATGTTGGAATCAATAACAAGAAAGAAACAATGGAATGTGTGCTGCTCATCATCAGTTAGGAGTGGTTCACACGAACCCAAAACGGGAAGGTTATGGCCAGTTATACCTTTCACCTTTCAGTGGTGTTTAGATACACACGTGTTTCAAACGCTGAAGAACAGTCTTTGAAATAAACGAATTCACACCACCTGTGTTTATGATGAATGAATGCCGAAAACAATGATTGTGTGTGAATGTACGTGTAATGTGTTGAGACTGGTTGGAACTGTTAACGGATAAGGCAAGAGACTGAAAGTCGTTAGACAAGCATGAATGAGGGACTGAGTTCTGTGTCAAACACTTACGTGTGCTTCAACAAACAAAATGGATATGCCCAGACTTACCACACTTGTGGCACTTGACGTTGCGAAATTTGCAAGTCAGTCGAGTGTCACCTACCGCATGATTTGCAAGGGTTCCAGTGGCGGATGTTATTATTTGCAGGTTGTGTGGACGTCGGACTGTGATCAACGGCTTTGTTGACACTTTTGAACTGCCGCGTCTGTTGAGCTTCAAGCGCTGAACCACGATTGTGACTGAACAATACATTCGGCTTCTCACGTACATCCTGATATTGTTCACAGACCACCTTTGTGGTCTGAAATGTACAGTTTGGAATCCACAATAACTGCTGCTGTAGCTCACAACAGTTAATTCCAGCAATACGTCTATCACGGAGCTAAGTTTGAAGCTGATCTTTGAAATCACAACGTGCAGCCTGAGTCTGCAACTGAAGAATGAAGTCTCGGACAGATTGATTAGGATCACGAGCAAGGTATTGGAATTTCGCTCACTCAGCTGCTTCGAAGTTGACTGGCTGGAAATGCTTTAGTAACAGACCCTTGAGTTCTTCATACTTCAGTTGTATTAGTGACTTTGGGAATGCCAAATTTTTAATCAGCGTATAAGCGTCCTTTCCAACAGCTGAGAGAAAAGGTGCCATCTTCGTTTCGGCGTCCAGACTCTTGTGGATGAGACACCAAATCTCAAGACGCTCCAAATAATCTTCCACATAACGTGAATTCGAATGAATATCAAAAATTTCCAAGTTTCAGGTTTTCATAATGAGATAAAAACCGGCCGCGACGCCAGATGTGGTAGTCTGTACTTGGTACCAAGAAATGAATCGCAATAATCCGCGCAATTAGGCTCCAACGGAACTAGTACGCAGTATGGAATAGAACTCCAGAGTATACGAAGTCGGATTGTATGACGCGCCGAAATTATACCAAGCAATCGATCATGTTAAGAAGCGAGAATGTTTAGTTCATACACAACCACAACAAATTAGCTAACTTCTTACAATAACACATGATAAATCATTGCTCAGGGGTTCCTCAAAGCCATATTATAAAAACAATGATCTTATCTGAAGGTATTCATGTTATACAGTAAACAACATTGTTCATTGATCAACGACATAAGTGTATATGGGAAGTATAAGGTAAGTAATGCGTTGCGCAGACGTATATACATACATTTGTATGCAGTAAAATTAGAGCTTACATGAAATCATATCGAATTCATGTATGAATTGAGCTGATTGAGCTGCAGACGCAAAGGATTACTTTCGCCATTTAATACAATATGATGATTGAACTGCATACAAACCAGCAATATTTACATGAAGCAACAAACAAAATTTTCAAGTTACATAACGTACATTACCTATATCGTAGATGTACACATTTAAAGTTAATAACGGCCTAACGCTAGATGTTTAACTTGGAAAAACAATTCCTGAATTACTGAAAACAAATAACGAAGCTTGAATTATGTGAAATACATTCATCATCATCATCAGGATAAACGTTGGAGATTCCGGTTATTCCTGGGATTGCAGAAAGTGAGCATCTGCTATGGCTGCTGGTTCCACGAGGCGAACAGGAGGCGGTAAGATGTAAACAAGACATGTTGCAAATTAGTCGCTAGTTTAAGTCCCGTAAAAATTGGGCCGAGTCTAGAGTTAGAATTAAGGAAAATGCTGCATTACATCAATGTGACAAATGAAGGTTTTCATCGGAGTGATTTAATCATTAATAATTCAATTAATCTAGGAACGTTTCCACTCACAATGATACACAGTACCATCGTTTTGAAAAATGTTCCCATGAGATGTTACGAGGGGACTGAAAAAGCCAACTGTACTGATAAGGAGGTTCCATCCTTACAAAACACCAAACTCTTCGATTACCAAGCAGTTTTTCAAGACGCAACGGATCGTTGATCACCAGAATGTATTTCGAGTGGTTTTGACTAATGATAACGCCAGAATGCTCGAGATCACCGAGGTGATAGCAGTCAACCGATGAAAAGTAACGCTCTAGTAACAGGACTTGTTCATCACACTGGCTCTGCCTTGTAGACCATTTCCCTTTCCAAGGTTGTTTATTTTTAAATCCATTCCCGAACCCTATAGAACAATGTGATTTTTTGTTTTACGCAGTAATTGAGATGCAGCGAAACCGTCTAGTCGTGCAACGTTGCTATCCTGCTTTCCTTTTTCATATCATTATCATCGCCTACATGTTGATTCATATACCCAAATTAATCTGTTTGTTCATCCGATGTCCACCACTCTTCCGTTTTGTGTGAAAACATCGTGACTGGCATATTCACTCACGCTGCACATCAATCCCGAAAAAAGGTTACTCAGAGAAACCGCATTAAACAAACTTAGGGAAAGAACAGTTATTAGCCATCAACAGTGCAAACTATACTAATCACAAAGCTCGTGAAGTTAGATATACAGTAAAGTTTTATTACTGATATGACATAAACATAGTTTAACAGGGACAACACATATATCGAGGGTATTCCATATAGGTCTCAGAATCATTTTAGGATGTATTAATTGGATAATCAAACCACATATGATAATATACATCATCCAAGCAGGCCCATATATTTCTCTGACGGATTCACACGGGTTGTTCAACCAGCACCTTATTCTAATCCAGAAAGGCTCAACGTCGATTTTGTGAACGCCGGTTGCTTGATGTACGAAGTCGTCTGAATGTTTTGCTCACACGTGGACATACCTCAAAGATGTCAGTGAACGAGAGGCTGCCCACTAGTCTGTGTAGGTCGTAGCTACCCGTACCACCCACCGATATGTGATATGAATAGAATCGGTTTCCACTCGTTGGAAATATCCCTTTCTCAATGATCAGTCATACATTCCGAACATTGCGATTGTTGGTGGCCCGCCGCTCATGAGAGCAACACTTTCATCAACTTCAGCGGCAACTCCAGGATAATTACGTTGGGGTAACCCAACTTAACGGATGTCAGCGAAACCTGCACCGAGAAACGCACATCGCGGGAATGAGTGCATTACTGTATAATGTTTTTTGGAGAACTTTACAGTTTTAATTACAGCCGCGAGTGCTACCGGTTCTTCAAGCTCAAAGTACACAATCGATTCCATTGTGCCCAAGAGCTGCTCTGAATTCCCGACAAATATCACTTCGTACCTCCAAATATACATTAGTCTAGGTAATCTTATAATTTATTGATGTGCAATACAGGTGTAAAAACGCATGATCGCTCGATCTGTATCATTCTTCTGTCCAGCATATGGTCCACACAAGATGCACTTTCAGTTTGGTGCGAGATACGCACCACAGCACTACGCAGCACAGCAGTTTGATCGGCTCAGAATTTAAAACAAAACACCCAAAGTATACCTTCCAAAAACCACACTCCCCCGATCTAAATGCACACTAAGTATAGTCATAAAAATTAACAAGAGATGTGAAAACCCCGGTGTTGCATAATGCAACTTAACCAAGTTTTGGGGAGGTTTGTTCTGGGTAACCACTGCTTTAAACTTAAATCTCTTTAGTTTGAGAACTAATGGTCACACAATAGATGTTCTCACTCCCGATCCAAATTTTGCCCCCACGGAGTATATTTCAGACAAATTACCATTGTGGCCAGCAAGCTCGTTTTCAGTGACTTTTATTCGTGCCAATATATATTGTGATGTACTGGTTTGGATACGGATCAGTGAAAACGAGCTGGTTTGCCTCTCTTTTGGAGTGTTTGAAATTAAGTTCAGTCAACAAAATTTGTGAAGTAATTCGGTGGACTTACAATACGTGTTGAACACAGAGGGTCCTTTCTGTCCAGGTCTACCAAAGATATATGCAACGCTTTTTGGTCAAGTGTCAAGCTGTAATGCAAATATTACAAAACGCCATTTCGCTTAACTTTTTGACTCTGAAGGAAAGTCTGCTGGCTACTGTACGAATCGTATCGCCGAATTGAAAGCAAAACATGCGTGGAGTACATGTTAGGCCAAGGATTATAGCTGAAAGCGTGCTTGCAGACGTACCATGCATCTACAGGATTATGCATATGCACCGGTGTGTTAATTTTTCAGGTGGGTTCGTTCATTCTGCAAAAGGATTCCATATTGGCAGCCCGATGGAGGAGGATCAAACAAAGTATGAAAGCCGTTTCCGAATCAGTTGTTAATGTGGTTTAGAATCAAACGGATGAAGTTCAGTACCGTATGCTACATAAATATTCAATTCAAACATTTCCTTACGACAATGATAAATTTTTGAAACACTTCAAATAAAAATTACCTTGTAAAATAATATAATTTCTTTACCGTTAAATTCACGGAAGACTTTACTATTGTCTACTTATAAATAGTACACTATGGTCAATACTCGTTAGGACCGAAGTCTATTCAAGGGATCGTTTTTGCGTATCTTCCAGTTAAGTATAGAACAGTTGAATAGCCCATTTTGACGACAAAATGTAGAATACTCTTAATATCCGAACAAAGCTTTAAACAAACACTACACCTTTCGTTGACAGGGCAGAAATTTCAACAGAATCTGAACCAATAAAACCAACGGCGGGCGAAGGTGACCGGGAGATGATTGGGAGATTGAAATAATGGGTGGTGAGTGAGTAACTTTTTGGCCGGTCTTTCATAAAATGCTTCCTCGGTGAAACTACAGTAGTACCGTTTGTATGTTTTACTACCGTAGACGCAAGAATCACTCGAAGATGAAGTAGCGGGCAAAATTTGAAAGTTAGGTTGTTCATAACCATGCTCTACAGCAATAATTTACAAGTAAGTGGAAAGAGAAATCCTTCAGGGTTGCAAAACACCGGTACGAAGTGGACATGATTAATAACATGAAAAGTGTTTTCACAGAGCGTGTTTCAACGGTCAATTTGGAAGAACAGGCTGAGTAAGGCAGCAGTGAATGTATGGATACGCTTCAAGGAATCCCTCGTACTGTGAATCACGAGTAATTATGATGAAATTATACGTTATTCATACCAACTAGCCAAAATTAACTGCTCATAGGAGCTTCTTCAACATCTGAACATCAACAGAGGGATGCGTAAGAGGAGAGGAGATTGAGGCAACTCATCCACCATCTACCGTTATTTTGGAGCAAAGTTACGTGATACTGATCCTTGTGGTGACTCAATCGGATCTAGGCAAAAAACCTGTTGCCTCGAAACTTGACTGCATCGTGACCTTCATAGAAACATTTATGTGCACGTTTCATTATTTAAACAAAAACGCTGTTACATTTAAATTGCCCGAACGGAATAACTCACATTTCGAAGGTAGGTAGTGGGTGGAAAAAAACCAAGGGTGTTCAACCTAAGACCTGGCACCAGGGTATGAAATCACTAACCAGGGGACTGGGTCACATAGGTCCCGTTAGGCTTCCTGTCTGGGGACCTTGGGATGATAGTAACCGATGGTTAGAGACACTGAGTGATGTGGCTGTGTCGTAAACGGTGGGGTTCCTGCATCTTTTCAATTTCTTTGCTGCCCTAAACCACTGAACTTCTCCATTTTATGTTCGACTCTACTTTCAACCTTCGTGTCTTTCTCCTATTTTTCATCCAAGACAGAAACCAAAACCGCCGCACAAAGGCGGATGGTTGATGGTTGTACAAATTAAACTGAACTGAACTGTCGAAGGCGAAAATATCGTGACAGATTTGCCCCTTCATGCGCTTTTATATTTCAGTTATTTTACCCTAGGGCCATTGGTTGTTTCAGTTGGACATATTTTAGGACAATCTTAAAGACTGGTGAAACAAATATGGCTCTATGTTTAAGCCTCATCTGAGGAAACACTGAAGTTAACACCGATATCTTAGTTAATTTATCTGAAGGAGTATACAAGTATCGATGGAACCAAATGTAATACCATAAATTAAACTTGATTTACTTGACTTTGATCGAAAAAGGTGCTCAGGGATGGAACGTTTTTCAGCTTTTTCAGGGTGGAATTTTAGGAATTGATCAGAAAATTAGGCCGTCAAGTAAAAACTACCAAACTTACCTTACCGTTATCAATTGTAAAAATGCCTAGTGGAACCTGAACGAAACCGGTACCTCCGTGATCTTTAATTGTAAAATTTATAAATAACTGTTGTGAAAAAAACGAGGAAGAACAACCAATACAAGGTCTTGGTGATAGTTCAGTTAAGGCATTTTTAAGTCTATTAGAAGGATTGGACAGTCAGTTTGTGCAACATCTTCCCCGTGGACTTTGGATCTCACAACGTGGGTGTCTCCACATGTATCTGTGGATCGCAGTATATGTGAACGATTGAACTAGGATGAATGAACGTCAAGGGAATAAATTATTTCTGAGACTCGAAGATTCCGGCCAGTGTGCTCGCGTGTGATCCGTAAGAAAGTTTGTTGCATTGAAAACAGTGAGGTTTGGTTGATATCGGAAAAGATCTTAGTTAAAAATCACTGAGAATTGTTGAGTCCGCAACTATCATGGATTGATATTGCGCTGATGATAAGGCTTCACTTCAAACTTGTACACCATCTTGCTCCATAAGCAAACGTTAAGAGAGTCCATAAGCACACAAAAGGTAACAAAATCTCAAAATCTTCTTATGTTCCTTATTTCAATTCGTCAAAACTAATTGACCTTTCCTGACGGTAAGTTGTGCGTATTTCTCCAAATTTCACTGAGATCCATCAAGTGCTGCAGTTTTAATGAACTCATAGAACTTTTATTGGGACAGAATGATGAGATGTCCACCTGAACATTAAGTGGTGATGCTTTCATCATACGCAGGCTCGCGATCAAACCTCAAAACTGTTCAGGTCACCCCCTGTTGCGGATTAAGAATTCGACTTAATGGTATTTGAGTACGGCAAGTGGGTTTGTCAAAAGTATATAACCGATAAACCACCTTTCAACTATGCGGGGTCAATCTAGATTTAGAACTAGTCGAAGTCAAAGTTTTATTATTGGAAACACTTATAAGCGGTTGCTTTGCTTGTCCCATAGGGTTTAGCACAAAGGATCGAGGTACGGTTCATAGAAAGATAAGGAATGTCATAAATTTTCTTTTCGTGCATCACTACGGATGTCGAAATTTAAGACTTTTCAATGTTTCATCCAGTTCATGCTTGAAAGAATCAATTGTGGGCGCAGAAATAACGTGAGGTGGTGGAGAATTCCAAATACTGCACATTCTGAGAACGAATGAATGACGCCGGCATTCTGCATCTTTTCTTATCAAACTTTGATCAAAACCCGCAGTCCTTTAGTCTTAACCCACCTTCCTTTAGCCGAAACCCGCAATACTATAGCCACTACCCGTAGTCCCTTGATCTCGACGCACAAACTTTAGTCACGCCGCAGAAGTTGAGTCAAATCAAAAGCATCGGATTACTCTGAGATCAAGAAATGTTGAACAAAAATTATCATCAACAAATGTTAATGTTGCAAGGCTTGGTTAGGAAATCAGGATGTTTGGCAATAGTATTGCTGCGCAATTAAACGTCGTAGTGGTATCAAATACCGCATCACATAATGATTGGCGAAGGATTAAACGATGTGCCCGTATCGTTAAACTATTTGATAGACCTCCTATGGCTTCAGTGTTTCAGGGAACCAGTTTTTAATATACTAACTCATAAGCGCATTAAGAGATTAAAAATGCTCACCTGTTTGAATGTACTGAAGACCTCATCCAGTGGGTCAAAAAAGGGACTGCATGGTGAAAGAAATCGATTTTAGTGGTTCACAAAAGACACCCTATTTAGCACACATTTTCCCATCAAGCTTTGGTCAAAACCCGTAATTCTTGAGTCTTGACCGTGGTTATTATGCCAAATGTTGCAGCGGTAATATACTGATGATATCAATGTGGATGTATTTTCGTGAACAGTGTCTATTATCCCTAACCTGTCAATGTATCCAACTCTCACGAACAGATTTCACCTTAAGTAGAGATACGGGACGGGAGCAGTTAGCTTTTTTGTGGTATCACTTTTTGATCCATTTCAGGGCTTGCGCATGCAAAGCAATGTATCGTTTGTATTACATTTGAGATTTTCGCTCACAGGACTAGGGCATGTTGTAGGGAAACACTGAAGCCATATGAGATCTGCCAAATAGTTTGACGATACGGAAACATCGTTTAAACATTCTCTTCCCTATATCTTCACACGTCTGTGTACAAATTGTGACAGAATATTCACGGTACAATTAATATTATGAAAATAAAATGTTCAGTGATTTACAATCAAATTTGATTGTAAAACCTGCCTTGAGAAAGGTTACCTACGGTAACCGAAATGTCGGCGAATATAATTCTCTACCGACATCGCTGTGTTATTAACACTATAACAATAACATTCACAGTAAAACAACACATGGCGCATCGATTTTTCGATACAAGTGAAGCTCCTCTGGGAATTAACAGCTGAATCTTTTGATCAGCGAAAGTCCTACTCGCAAGGCAGCATGATAGTTGGTGACTACTGTAATCCATTGGGGGCGGTGTCAATTTCATCAGGTCATGCGCCCTTGGAAAGGGGTCCAACGTTCAAGGTGCCCGGTAGACCTTGGTACACCACCAAGTGAAGGCGGGGAGTAGGGGCTCCTCAGTAGAGGCTGTTTGAGATGTTCGGAATTATTGGAGCACTTCGTGAGGTGCAAGGGAGACGAGACTAGCAACAACTCAAGACACCCATCCCCAATAATGCAGAGGTTTTCGGAGGCATTGCTAACAGGCTTCATGGTTGCCTTCAGGAAACATTTTGGATCGTTATTGCTATCAGGAAGTTTATTTCAGAGAAGAAACGCAATCTTCTGGTGGGCCTTTTATGCAAAGACAAATGAGAAAGAAAAAAATTATAGGCGAAACTGTCACAAGTTAAAATAGCTTGACTTTGGCAGACTGAATTACACAGTTCTATGCCAAGCCAAATGCCGATGTGATCAAGCCAATCTGTCTATCCGCTTGTTTCTCGTAGTCCTGACGACTGCTCGCTGAACATGATCTCTGATCGCAGCGATATAGTCGCTCCCCCCCCGGTGCTACTAAATCTGTTAGTATCCTTCAAAAGAAATAAGGTTTCTCGTCACAAGCTGTTTGCTTTTTCGTTCAGTGGTGCTATAAAATAATCTTTATGTAAATTATAACTGAACAGTTCCATGCTTGCTGGACAAATAATTTGAGGAGTAAAATCAGGGAAGTGAGGGAAACAAAATCCCATTCAACATGAATAACTGTAATGTTAGTAACAGCGTATGAAATAAATGAAAATATTCGATTGTCTTGCGATTCTGACACTAAACAGTACTCGGCCGAAAAAACATAGATTGTCCTCAACGGAAATGACCTAATAGAGGTCAGAACTTCTCAAACAGAGCAATTATCGACATGAGCTCAGCGATCATATTCATGGATTCAATTAGAAAGAAAAGACGTTCATTTACACCTCTCCCCTACACACACGAGGCCAATCTGCTTCGTTATTTCGATTGATTTCTCATGAAAAGCTCGTCGCATTTATGTGGCTCCAACTATCCGATACGGTCTGTCTGTACGTTTAATCGATCAAGGACGAAAGCGAGCATATCGATGACATGAGCATGTCCGTGCGTAAGTGCGCGCGTAGATACACATATGTTCATGCGAGAACACATCTTTATGTGCGAGCACAGATTTGAACGCACACACACTGCTAGACGCACACACGCACACACAGACGCACTATCGGAAACCAAATGTATGTCGGCGTGGTAGCGACGATTGACGAGATTCAGAATGGGGACTGACGGCATGAAAATCGGCGGTGATCCACATCCCGGAGTGGGGTCGAACATTTCACCCCTAAGGCTCCTGTTTGTTGCAACCCTAATTCTTGTCATTGTGCTGGGAATTGTTGGTGCATCTTTGAGCCCACGAGATGATGGTGAGTAGACTGATGTACTGCCTATTTAGTAAAATACTAAGGGGCAGATTAGTCATTTTTTATTTTGAAGTCTTCTTGCCAAATTTTGTCGAAGTTCACTGAGCATAATATTACAACAATAGTATTCCTTTTCCACTAGTAAAAGTGCATAAGGAAATATCCATGATAGTAAGATTTATGTATTGCAGTTTACGAGTGCTTCAAAGTGATTGCACGGAATGCGTGTGGTTCAAATAAACTGCGTAGATTAGTCAATTTTCATTATTTATTCAAAATGAGTAACAACGTGATATATTCTATACTTGCTTCTTCTGCTGTCTATCCTTTTATCAATTCTGTGTAATCATTAGTGATCCGACTGACTAAAACGAATCCCACGCTTATCTTACGATAAACTATGAATGACTTCGTCTGACTGGATGGCACATAGATTAACGTAGCATATCTTACAATGATGTTCTATAGCAAAGGTTGGGCAACCACAGCACATGATATTCAGTGAAGGTTCAAGAATTTGGAGTGAGTCCGGTCGGTAAACACAAGCGATTACTGACGTCTCATCGTTTGATACACCGAGACAAACTGACTAGAAGATCTACACAATTATCAGTCAGTGTATGCCATTGAAAACAATTAGAGATGGCTATTTCACGCGAACTCGCGGGGTTAACCTTCTTCAAATGAGGTGTAATTCGTCTGTGACCAAGTCATTTTGGCCAGCATTTAATATGTTGCCAAATTCGTTATAGTTTTGCCTGAAAACGGATGTAAATTTGAAAGGGGGGTGTGGGTGTGTGGAGAGCTCGATNATTCCGATCGGCATAAGTAATCACTTTTCATAAGGAATCTCAAACTTATGCAGATGTTTCCGTGCTCGGAACCGACCAAAACCCCATCGACTGACGAGTTATCTTCTTTGATGATCGGCTGGTGATACAAATATGGCGAAGTGTACGCCATGCTAAAAAAACATTCAGTTATCTAAAAAATGAATGTTAAAAAAATGAGCTACTCAGACGGGCATTTCACTTTGACGCACTCTTTGCACGCGTGAGTGCAGCTGTGTCCTAAGTGGTGACAACTTGGATATAGTATACTCGTCACTCAGATGACTGATTAAACGTACACTGTGAATTTATTTCACTCATTGCCCAATCCGTTCAGTTTCACTCGTACGTATTTGTCCTGTTCATTTAGGTATGGTTGCTCACACAACCGTGACGGTTCTATGCTCACTCCCTCCAAGTGGCACGACTGATGCATGCATCTCTCTCTCACATATACGCACGGCAGGGGACTGGAACAATTAGAAGCTGGTTTTATTTTGGTATCCGTAATATTATTTAGTTTCCATCAATACTCGGTCAATTTAGACTACCTAAATGTGAACTGAAAATGTATATTTTTTACTGTCGACTAGAATATGCACGGAAATACGTTTCCGATGGAGTCTATTAGAGGGTTCTTTCTCTATGTCCAACAGAAGTATAACCAAGTTACAGGTTGGCTAACGAAAGTCGAAGAATAAAGTGTTGCATTCGAAGAGGCGTGGGGTTAGGAGATGGCAACTTAGGATTCCTATGCGTGATTGTCCTATATCTGCATCTAACAACCACGGAACTTTGGAGAAGCTCAAATCCTTGTTGCCCCATTTCAAAGTTTAAGATTCTCCAAAGCTCAAGACCAACCCATCATAAAGGGAGATACAAATATTTCCACTAGTGATTCCAAACCTTAAATACCTTTCATATATATAGGTCTAATCAAAACTGAAGCAATGGGTCCCTGTGGAACAATTGTGGGTTCGTATAGGCAACAGCATTTGTACTAGAGTAAATGTTTTCCAAATTATAATAAACAAGCCTTGGTGAGTCTTTATAGCACTGATTTTCCTGATTCCTTTATACTCAGCAGATGTAATGGTTCAGAATGTGGTGGATACTCTCATTTCGTCAGTATTGGTTGACCTAGACTATAATGAGTTATGAGGTAACTACAGAGAATGGAACAGTTTTTATTTATAACAAATCAACATTGATAATAATTAAGATGTAAAGCTTGTGTATACTAATAGTTGATTGGTCTGCTTTTGTTTTTTAGGACTTTTTCTAGTCTCCTCGGCATGGAATCCATCAACTTTGTTATGAAGTCATTTTCTATTTTGCGTTCCATTGCGTAGCGCACTTTTACCTCCAATGTCTAATGTACGGGCGGCACATTGGCCTCTCTCTTCATAACAGTAAACAGATTTTCAATCACATTGAGATCCGGGCTATTAGGGGGAAGTCGCGTGAACTGGATCTTGGAGTCACGCATCTTTTCTTAAGTCTAAAAGCAAATACTAGGTGAACCAGACTCCTTAACTAAACCTCTCTTGAAACATGACAAGGAGCGTTATCCTAAAAACAACAACTTTTCCAGACGATTTTTTTCATGAAATTCTGGAAACATTTTCGTCATTACTGATACAAATTTCCCACTATTCATGGTGTCTTTGACTGATGTTCACCGAAAAAGCTGACTGTGTCTTATCCCTGCCCAAATGAATTATCTCGAAGGGTGAGAAACTCTTTCACTTGGTGGAATAAGTTCCTTTGGGAAATTCTCACCACAAATGACTTTTTTTAGCCTTCCAAGGCTCGTCGCACACCGTAAACTCGTCGGCGAAATAAACCGATCGCCAAAATGACGCATGTTGAGATTTGAATTCTCGCGCAAAATCAATATGAGCCAGACTTTGCTGCTCGTTGAATATATCATATCATATCATATCATATATATATATATATATAGTAACCCTCTAGTTGGAAAATATCACCTTCGTTACTTAATTGTTCAAACCCAAATAACAGTTTACTATCACTCACGTTAATTAATTGTCTAAGTAGTTCAGAATCAAAATCCGAATACAATATGTCCCTCCAAGGACTAATATTTCTCTTCTTGTTTATGGTGTTATGTACCCCTGTAAGTGCATGAGGCATTAGATAAACTTGGTGGATTGTACAATGCCAAACAACATTATTGTACTATTGCACCGGACAGTTCCATCTGTTGAGGTTCATTTTCATTTTAGATGCATCCACTCTTGCATGCTCATATAACAGGCTGTAGTTTTATGATCTCCGTTAAGCTCTTCATTAGGTATCAACAGGTGCTGATCATTGCGTCAAAAGAGAATGAGACACTGTCACCATAAGTGATGAGCAACATGGTACGCTCGGAAACCCGCTGGGGGCTTCAGATAGTGAATGAACAACATGAAATGCCAAATCCAGTGAGCGCAAATCCAGGCCTTAGTCCAAAGCTGAGGGCAGAGAATCTAAAGAGTTATTCTGTTGCAGCGTTAGGTCAAAAGTTGAACAAATGTAAACTCAGTTCAGTGTGAAATTGAAAAGAAATAGGAGCTGGATAAACGTGAAATCACTTGTGATAGATCTATGAGCGTATTGCCTTTATCTTCAATTTTATCACATTAAATAAATGTGGATAACGAAACCCATGAGGAAGTGATGGAAGTAAACCGGAAGATGATTACCCGAGTACAAAAACACAGTGTTTTGCATTTCGTCTAATTCCAGATTGAGGTCGACTGATGGAGGCATGAAGTGCTGAACGGACAGCTGTATGAATTTCTAATCGAATTGAGAGAAATGAAGTCGATGTTCCTGTGTTTCCAAGATGTAATTAGACCTCGCTTAAGCTGAGTGTATAGTTTTGTTTCCACTGGCGTCTTGAAATCAATAAAAGTGAACAAAACAAATGAAGGTGGCAGAAAAACAGATGTATTAACGTAAAAAGCGTAATGCACCATAAGATCCTTGATGCCAAAAGTTAAAGTTTGAACCCTAAGCTTGCTGTTCAGATTGGTGAGAACAGTGAGTTGACTGGAACAAGTTCGCCCCATGGCTGCTGGAGACTTCTAACTGTAATAGTCACAGAACCTGAGTATATGGTGTTCATCTTACTAAGTAAGTTATTGAGTTCGATCAATGTTGATATAAAAACAGCAGTTAAATGAGCATTCAATGCGATATATCTTTTCTCTCGTTACAATCGTACCTATTTTGGTTTCTTCAGTGGTTCTTCTTCCAATAACCTTTTCTTGTCCACCTCGTTCTCAGGAGGTAGTCACTCTTACAAGGTTTCTGACCCCAGATGTCGGACTTCTATTTTTCCATTTTTTTCCCGAGGACTGCAAAATTGTAGAACACATTTCCCATCTCCATGTTTCCAAGCAATTATAATCTTCAAACACAGAAATAAGAAACTGATTTTCACTTGAACGTTCCTCCACATATCTTCCCCCATATATTATATCATTGGAAATGAGGTTTACTTCTTTTACTGTAAATCACTTCGTGTGTAGTTAAGATATATGTGAATTTGCATAAGTGATACAGTAAAATTATACTTTGAGGGCATGTAATTTCGTAAAACGTTTAGCAGCCTCGATGGGATTAGACCCCGAAAATGAGTGTCGCCTAAACTTTGGTACATCTCACGCTTTACCAGCTGTACTACAAAGCCACACCGAGAGTGATCATCTTTTCACATTCAGAAGCACGTGTAGTTTACCAGATTCAAAGACTGAAAGATTGACTATGGGAATAACTTACAGGCTCATGTTTTCTCGTCCCATAGGTTCGTATTGTGTTTAAAGGAGGGTGATACATACAATTCCTTGTCTAAAATGGCCCATGATACGGGCTTCTTCCACTGCTGCACGTAGCTTCGCTTATGTTGGAATGTGAGATGTGCTAATGTTTTATCGAGTCTCAGATTCAATGCTTTGTGCATAGACGACGTGGGGTGTGAGAGAGTTGCAGATCGATCACACTTCGCATGCAAATGATTGACGCCAGAATTCCAATCGGCATTTTGAGACCACTATTTTGAACGGATGTCCTCTAAGATGAAGGTTGGGTGATAATTTCAAAAGCGGGTTTTGCATTATTTGGTATACCATAGTCATATCTACTTTGATGCGCCGATAGTAATTGGAATACAACCTCGACGACTTCAATCTCTTTGCGTGTGAATAACGATTCAATTCCCTAACCATTTTGGTGGCTATCCTTTGTGGATGCTCCAGCATTTTGCAATCACGTTGTAGCCATGGATTCCATGCATAAATAGCGTACTCTGTGAGTGGGCGAATATATGCTGATAGCGGACGAGGGAAAAGGGCTGACTCAAACCGACCAAAGACCGCCTAAGCAAACCAACATTCTTTACAGGTGCGTTCGACACCTTGGCGCACTTGAGTGAACAGCTTAAGCTTTCTTGAACGGTGATGCCCAGGTCCTTCTCACTTGAGGCGTGTGGCAGTTGTTCATTTCCGAGGAACTACGAAAATTGCCCCTTGTGTCATTGAGAAAGAACCTTGCACTTTGGCACATTGAATTCAATGTCGTTCAGAAGAGACTAGAGAAGAGCCGCTTTCATCGTTTCCCGGAGTGCCAGTGAGCCAGCTGGTAGCTTTACCATTTATCAGATTTTGGCCTCATCTGCAAACAGTAATGATTTTCGCCCCACAGCCTTCGGTAGGTTGTTTATGAATGTTGAGAAAAGTCTCGTGGAAACCCAGGGTAACGTCCATAGGACCGGAAAGCGAATCAGAAACACGAGTTTCTATGGTCCAGTGTCGGAGAAATGCTTCGATCCAACCAAGAATGAAGCCCCCGAATACGATGATTGTAGATTTTCTGCGGTAGAATGTCGTGGTTTACGCGATCGAACGCTTTTGAGAAGTCTAGATAAATAACGTCTACCGTGTCGCCGTCGTCAAATGCTTTTATTCATCCTTCTCGTGCGATGGGCAAATTGGTACCGCAGGATTGCTTCTATCGGAATCCATGGAAGTCCGAACTGATTAAATAAATTAGCCCTACATGGTTTTCAGGAATGGGGTTACCTAACCCGTAAAGTGAACAGATCTAGCATATTTAAGCCTTCACGAAAATGTACTCAAAAGGTACNCGAAAGAAATATGAACAACGAAAGTCAGTCGCGAAAGGAGACCAAGGTAGGGACGGAAATAAATTGTTAAACTGTCGTTCATCATCTTTTTCTTTCCATTTTTTCAAAGATTTGTGGAGAAGTCAGTGTCCAGCAGGCTGATTCAATGCCTAGATTTATGTGATAAACTAAAACACAATGTCGTTCCGCTTTAAGGACCTGCAATTTAGCGTTAGTTATATTGATTTCTTGATTTTATATTTCCTAGGACGACGTTTGATTTGTGTTCAGGTCTGATTGAGAGCACACCCTAAGATTGGTGACCGTTGCCAGTTATGGGAATTTTTTTCACTATTGATTTTGACTGTCTGTTTGAAGATAAGCCTCAAGTGCATGCATTGTGGATAGTGTGTGGGGCTCAGTCAAAGTCAGTACTAAAGCATTTCCTATCGTAACTCGTGATCACCCATGTTTGAAAGGGTAATTACTTTTATCCTAAGTTTCACCAAATTGCCGCGGTGTATTTACACAAAAATCATTCATAGATTTGTAATAAAACGTCTTTATCCATATTTCCTCTCTACCATTTCAGAGTTTTCAGAATAATACAATCCTCTGATGAACTGTCATTGTACTTGAGCAATTAGGATTTTGACGCTCCGATACAGCTCACAGACAAAATGTTTTAGATGTGGTTCACAGACCATGCTTGAATGCGTATGGTTGCTTCCCTTACAGACTAAATTCCATACATTCATACATTAGTAAACGATAAAGAGTAAAAGTTGTTGATAATAACGTTACAAAGTCGATATCTGTAAGTATATCGATATTGTGACGAGCCTCGCACTGCCGCGCTGACTGTCTGTCTCCCCCCGCACTGATCACCCACCTAACACTTGTGCCCAATCCGGTTAAGGATTTCGTCAAAGTTGCTCTTTGGTGTGTTTGATTAATTTTGTTCCCTGTGCGTGTCCCTTGTGCCCTAAACTGCCACTCAATCAAACACGATCTGGATGCATGTGCAGAGCTGATAAAATAATCACCAAATGTTTGAATTTAGGACATCTTGTGATCACAGTATTTCTCACCACTTTTGTGAAAAACAATACAACAAAGGAAGATATAAGATATTTAGGTGATGCATCAGAGAAGTATAGGATGTATATGATTATTTTTCACTGAATCTCGCATCGGGCCAGAAGAGCAAATTAAATCCTCATAATCTGTGATGTGAAACTGTGTATCAGTAACCTTTTTCTGACAGCCTTAGTAGTATACACGATCCACTTTTATGAGAATAAAATGAATTGGTTTCGTCACTGTTTGGGGAACTACTAAGTTGATATCAGCATACTTCAAAACGAATGGTTTATAGTACACATTTCTGTATCAGATACAAACTGAATTGAAGTGGTTTTGTTGTATCTAGTATCAATATTTAAGACAAAAATAAAATCAGGGAATCCTAAAAGACTAATACTGTAAATAATAGTGGCCAGAAGCCGATAATAATACAACGGGTAAAAAGTAAATGCAGGCCCGACTGGTCCCAAAATTATAGGTTCTCTAGCACCAATGCCATCAATATCGGTTTAGTTAACTGAGAGATCCTAAATGAGTCGGAGGAAAGAGGCATATTTTGCGTCCATACATGCTTCGGCTACAGGATATATCTCGGTCGGTGTTTCGCGACAGAGCTGCCCACTCTTGATTTTACCTGCCACTTTTTAGTGTATTAGCTTGTTGAGAAAACCACCCAGGATGACTGAAGTTTGCAGTTTTGCTCTTCATAGTTCTGACCTTAGTGAATTAAACGACTAGACACTCTTCTCTGTCAAAGTTCCCCTAGCCTGGTCACCCCTCCGCTGTTCATTAAACACACATGCGCACATGTAACTCCCGGAAACCCCTAGACAAGTCTGGCATGAAATCTGGGTGCAAGCCAGAACGTCAATTGAGGCTTGCCCAATAAGATCCGTACGGACAGTTTCCCATTGTTGGTTTGGAATCGGCTAAACCTCTCAACGCGTTTGGAAAGGTCAATCACAGATGACAAAATACTAGACGTTTTAACTATTTGAAAATCAAATATTATTAGACACTACCTTTTATGCTTGGAATTGGATTGCTTTTAAAGGTATTCGGAAATGTTTAGGAAATCGAGTTAAATGATCACTGCTGCGTGTACTGAGTCGAACATGACATTGCACCTAATGAATTGTGACCACTTTGGTAGCAAAATAAATTTCGAGTTCCATTCTATCATAGGACAATACAGTGGACCCAAAAGACAGAATTTAAACTCAACGCTTGCTCTATACAGCGTTCCACTCGCTCAAGGTGTTTTCAGTGAAGTGAGGACAGTACATTTCAGCCTCTTCAGTAGTTTAAATTTCAACCATGCACAGTAAGCATTCACATGAAACACCTCATTTGAAGATCGGAGTATAAATTACCGTTTCATCTTTAAAGTGAGTTTGTCAGAGCACTTTGTCCATGCCCCACGTGTCTCACATGTCACAACAATTGTACTGCTTTGTGCTGCGGGCAGCAGCTTCATTCATCCCATTCTACTTGAACACTAAGAGCAGATTAAATTGTAGTGTTAACATCTTTTGGTTTCGTTCACGAATAATCAATAAGGATAACCCGTCCGCAAAAGTCGGAACAAAATTCCGATCCAAGGGCAACTTTTCTTCGTCGTCAAACGTTCGAAACACACAAGTACAAGCGTTTTGAAATAGTTAAAACATTGATAATCCCCACTTTTTTGGTGTTTTGATCAACTACCTCACATTGTTTACTGTGTCGTTTGTTGCAAATACCTCCGAGCACAGTTTGGGAGGCGACATAGCAAGCCTCATGCGTAACAGTAACAACATTAAATGTGGGCCCAAACCAACTTTCAAAACACACGCGGACACCCGTCCGATCGCGTTTGGTTCCACACCCCACGAGAGCACCACCGATTACGGTTACCTGATATGTGACGATTTGATTCACTTCTAGTCTCCGAGACTAATCAAACTGTGAGATCTGAAAATTGTTTGCTGCTGACCTCTCTATGAGGTCAGAATTCAACACCCAGGGTTGGTTGTATTAAGTTAAACATATTCATGGACCTCTGCAATTCCG
>UZAN01044179.1:0-11949 GCA_900618425.1 Echinostoma caproni | reverse complement strand
ATTCCGTCACTATTAGACGAACCCCAAATTATGTGTTACATGAATTCACATCTGACGCAGTCATCTTAGTTGATTTTCCTGGGTATCATGACATGAAATAACACTATTTTTCATGTTTTGGCATTCGAGAAGTTTTGTGTTTACTAGGTTTATGCTAGAGCATGCCATCATCATTTTGCAGCTTTTGTCTCTAACACTCTTCCACAGAATTGATATTGGGTTTGGTGATTTTAATCAGAAGGCAGGCAGCGTATGCAGACAGCACAATTCCGATTTACTTCTCTCCGTTGATTGCTGACTTTGGTTTTCTGCTAAATAATAATGATGCCAGAGAGTTTTTCTTGGTTTGAACTGTGGGAGTTTTGGAGTGATTTCAGTGAGTGCATTCGCCCTATTCCCACTAGAAATACATCATTTGATACTGGGGTTACAGACTAATTTTTATTTTGCACCGACTGCTGGTATAATTGATCAGATAGATTGAAATCAGTGTTGTAGTGTTTTTGCATGGATCAGGACTCGTGATCAAAAGAAAGAACAAACTCCTTTTCGGTTAGCATTTCTAAAGAAATTCCCTACACCGTTTCAGTACTGTTTTAAACACTCTAGCTCCGATAGGATGCAAGTCACGCATATATGCGTTTTCAAAACTTTATCCAAAATTGTTTTACACTTTTTTCTTTACTTCTCTTCGACTTCAAGGATTGTCAAGCGAAACCCGAAAAGCAGCGCTTGCTTTCAGCATTATCGGCTTTCTATTCATCTTGTTCGCTATGGTTACGGAACTATTGGTGATCTTTAAAGACTTTGGTGCACGAAGACTATTGTACCTGTTGATATTGTGTATGGTCGCATTTGCACGTGAGTTCCCATCTGTGAATTGATTGTGAAGTTGTAAATGGAGACGGAGAAGACAACGATTGATGGTGAATCTGATGAATATTTTGCGGGGCTAAATCTAGGTGGTTTAATAAAATAATATGCCAGCATCGTAGTTGACGGATGTTTGTGTATATGATGAAAGTCAGTGATTTCATAAATTGCCAGCACTAGAGAAAATCATCAGAGCTGATATGGTTTACTTTTATCTTGTCTAAAGTCCGCTATCTATCTACCATATTACAAAATGGTCCAGTTGGTAACAAGAATTTTAATCCATTGCATCCCGAGCCCAACAGACTGCATGAAGTAAAATTCATCGAAACAAAATATGTTATCTCATTGATTGTCTACACCTGAAAATGTGGATTGTAAACATGAAACAAGTAGCAAAATGGAGTGTAATTTGTAGAAAGCATGATATGGGCAGTAGTATTTTTACTGACTGTTTTCGGAAATATGAACTTGAAGACTGTGATTGTAGATTCTGGGAGCATCTGGTGTCCTGTCGTAATCACAGGTCGCATTCGTACTGTGAGTTTACCGGGACTGTCAATGCACTTAATAGCTCAGGCCTATCCATGTTCACGGGCTAGGTCGAAAATATAGTTGTTTATTTTGTCACGGGAGAGACTGATCGGTGGATAAACGTGTGTGGGACCTATTCCATCATCAAGTCAAGTAAACATTCGTTCACAGAACGTTTATTTCAAACCACATAGAAGGATCATATACAAATTCATGCTGTTGGTTTCTCTATGACAATTTTATTCAGAAATTTGCAAGCGGCACATCTCTTCTCCCAGGGGTTTAATTGTCGGTAGCAAAGCTCCACCTAAAAAAATTGTGATTGCGGTATTCTAGCATTGTGTTTACAGTTAGATCGCTGTAGCTGTTTGTTTTACGCTATCGTGGACCTTGTCATAAATTCTACGTCCTCCAATATACTATGAAGTGGAAAGCTAAATATGTATACATGAAAATCTTTTACAGAACTAAGCAATCTGAATGTGCGTTTTGTAGATATATTTACAATCATCTTGTGGTTAGCATGTCCAACTTGATGTCACCACCTACAGGTAGGATAACAAAGTTGTTTGATTTGTACTCATCTGTATTAGTTACTGACATGAGGCAATAGGCCTTAAGTTACAGTGCAGCACGTAGTGATGCTAGTTGAAGAGAGATTATCCTTCGCTTTTTCGTGTGATCCAAGTTGGTATCAATTGTTTACATCCTTCATTGTACTTTGAGGTACAAAACTCACCAAACCTGTTCTTCCTACCTCGAGAAAAGATAGATTTATTCCCATCCGATGAGATACTTTATTAAACATGTCGGAACTTAGACTAGTGGGTCACGTGAGCAAAGATTGAGTCTTTGTGCGTCTGCGAGTTTTCGCCACTCTTCTCTAAGTCCAAACAAATTATGTAACGAGAAAGGCATGATTTGTTTGCGAAGACGAAATGACAGATGAGTAAAGAACTTCAATACCAGACCCACGTAAGGGACAAATCCGAGAGCAAAGTAAACCTCATTTGTTATAAGTTTTATTAACACCATTTTAACAAAACACCACGAATGACTATAGCCTGGGAGAAGTTCAGTCTCCCAAAAATAGCAAAGAAGTTGTTTCTGTTGTGAGATTTTGCGTTAAGTAATACTGGTAATAAATCTACTAAACTTAGTCAGAGCCGCGAAATTGTTGAAGTGCAGATGACTAACCAAGACAGTGTTGCTGAATTCAAGCAATTAAATATTCACATCTAGTTATTGAGATTCAATATGCATGAAGGGAGATCGATCGAAGGATTGTCGGTTAGAACAAATCTGTCAATCATTTTTGTTTTATTGATCGTTGTAGACGGAACGGAAGAAGAGAGAATTACTTCGCTTTGCACCTATTTACTGTCCTCTCCTGGTAGTTAAAATACGTGCTCTCCGTCAGCAGCATTATGGCCGCTAGTATATGTTGATTGACTGTGATTGATAACTTCTGGCTGTTAATTAGGTCATTCATGCCTTCTCACCGAATAAGCTCGGAGTTAAGCATAGAAACAGATATTGTCATTTTGAATTTGACTGCACCATCGTAATGTGTTATGTTGAGCGTGGTAAACCAGCCTGGTTCTCACGCGTGCACCGTTCGCGTGCGGCAGACAATCGGCGGAGTATGATGCCAGCGCGAAGTTTAGAGACGATGTTGATTAAACTAATTCCTCTATGGTTTTCACAAGAAGATCTATCACCTTTCTTGTAAATCAGTATGATCACCGACTCACACCATTCAGCTGGAACCTCTTCCCTTTCCCAAATTGAACCCAGGAGTTTTGTCAACTCCAAGACGGAGAGTAAAAGATAAGATGTCGAAGGGGGCCAGTTGAACTGAGCCTCGAAGTGTTGATCCCATCGATCAAGACGGCGTTGCTGATTGTGAATCAGTGTGCCATCGGATTCCTTAATTATCTCATATACGCCTATTTTCCTAGGGCCCGTAGTCCTAATTAGATGGAAAAGGTTACGGCTATTACCAATAGCCGCAGCTTTCTCCATCTCTTTACACTTNTTGTCTACCCACCACTTCTCGCGGTCATTCCTCAGACGCTTGATGAGTTGGCGTTTAAGGGATTTGCGCACTGTCGTATGTGGCATTCGAAGGAAGGGTTCTGCGGGCGTCCAGCAGAGCAACCAAGGTCGACGAAATCCATCGTTTATGTTTTGAGCTTGAGGTAGGGTCCGACATTTTTTTAATCGATATCTGCATAGCTTCCTTGATTAGCCTCAAGTGTTCATTGAGTACTTCGGCTGGCGGTTGAACTGACAGGCGATCGGAGAGCTCCGCTTTGAAGGCCGATTTGCATGAATTGCTGAAACTGTATCGCGGATATCCGTTGTCGGTGGATTTTTGCGGTTGTTTGCCAGGCGTAAGGTGGACTTGGCTCATAACAAGGCGTGGTCTGTATCCACAACTGTTGACCAGTAAGAGCGACAGTCTTGAATTGATCCCCTCCAGCTGTAACTGATGGCGATGTGGTCGATTTGGATCGAGTGCAGTGAAGAGGTTGGCGGCTTCCATGCAAGTCGATGGCGTTTCTTGAGCGAAAAGTTCGTGTTTGACAGAAACAATCCGTGGTCCGTGGAGAGTTAAAGTAGACTGTTTCCGTTGTCCGTCCGGTTGACTGAGATTGCATATGGTCCGCCAAGAAGCCTTGATCATTCGTCCAGGGATCCCACTTGAGCATTGAAGTCCCCGGCGACTACTACGACGTCCGTTGATAGAGCACTTTGGAGTAGTTTAAAAGGATCTTGGTAGAACTAATCCTTGATTTCAGGCATACTACAATCGGTTGGTGCATACGTCGATACGACAAATAAGCATCGACGCTTCATTCTGTAGCTATTGACTCGAACTGAACCGTTGAGACGTACAGCGTACAGTCGGCTACAGACTGGAATCCAGTCGAGAAGCGAGCGTTCAGCCTTGACACCTAGCGCAATCCCGATATCAGCAATACCATGAGCTTCGGATGCCGAATCGCCTGACTCACGAGGGGTGAAGCGTGAGGTTGAAATTGGATCAGGAGAACGCATAGAGATAATGGAAATAGGGCCTTGTATGCGAGTTTCGGAGACACAACATACATCTACAGTGAAAGTTTCGAGGGTCTTAGCCAAGGCAGCTTGTTGGCCAATCTGATAGAGAATGCGGACATTAAACGCGGCTAAGTGAAAAGGGGATTTTGGCTTTAAAAATCCTATAGCTTCTGAATCTCTGGCCTTGATGATAAAATGCTGAATGATATTCGATGGGTGGCGTAAACAGGAGGCATCTTGGATTATTCGGGGTTGAGAAGAACTAGACAGATGGGAACGATGGTTTTTCAAATGGGTGCTTGAGACTTTAGGGAGTGACATACTCCGCGTTAGCCCACACCGACGAAGGGGTTTTTCTTTGGGAACCCTAACCGGAGCCTTTGACTCAAAAGTCTGACCCACAAGGCAGTGGGGCGTAAATCCAACGCGGGAGCGTGAGCGAAGCACCCGTGTGGGAGCTTCTAGAGACCTGTCACGCAAGCCTTTGAATTTCGGTTAAGTTCTTTTTTCACTGGTGCGTAGATTATCTGTCCGCTTTTCGGGATCAGCCCTCAGCCTCATGCGCCCAATGAGATAAGCGGAACGTGGACTGGACAGCACCTTATGGCTGGGGGCTGCCCAGCTTGGGCGGGCGGTAGCTGTCCAACGAAGTGCGAAGACTTCTCCCACCGTCGAGAGGAAGCTCCAGGTACCCCGCTCCTACGTCCATCTAGCGGGAGTTTTTCGACCGGTAAACTAGCCCTCACCGTGTTTATTTGCTGGAGTGGCCTCTCCAGGGGCGGGCGTGGATAGAAGGAAGGAAGCCAGGAGGTGCCCAAGAAGCTGGCCTTGTGAGACTGATTTTTTTCTGGCCTCTGCCCGTTGATCTTTCAGGCATGATTGGATCTACACCTGTGAAAAACATCCTGTGTAGCTCGCAGGGTCATTGAGGCACGCAAGCCATCACAGCATGTCAAGGTGCAGTCTCGTCGATATGGATCTAGATATGATGATTCCTGCATCTACTTAATTGCAACATAACAGGCAAATGTGGATCTTATTTGCGATAGTCAAACTTTATTTGTTGAATGGACTTTTCGGGGATAAAGCTGACAATCGTGGGGGCACGAATCAAGTTCGGTGGTCGCTCGGTTGTGATCACCAATTTAGCCTCCTGGAGGACGTATTGTCAAGTCCCATCAATAACGCAGAAATGATTTTTTTCAAATGTCCTCAGGCGGCTCACAACAAATACACTGAAGGAGAAACAGACAGAGGAGTTTGATCGCTGGGCTGATGTATGTAACCAAATGGGTATAGATGTTCACCCAGTTGGAATCGTGCGGCTGTTTCGCCATCCAAAAAAAGAAAAAAATGCCCATCGTCGCCGCATGCTGGGGAGCCACAATTGACTTGCGTGACATTTGCAGAAGAGAATGACCTGGAAAAAGTTCTTCCCTTCTAGTTACCTTCTTAAGAAAGATTCATGTAGAACAAGAATACTTCTAAATAGGCCCTAGAAGGAGCGTACACACTACCGCACTAACCCAACAAACTCACGGCAATCGGAGAACAAACAGGTTGTTCTAATTCATGGAGTCCCGCAACTGGACGATCCAGACGAATCCCTATGCCAACAAAACAATTGCAAGGAATGGGGTTTCATTCCATAAATACTTAATTGTACTCAAGTTCTTAATACGGCAATTAGTCGTCTACCCAGCTCACCGAACTACCTCGGGACCGGCCCGAAGATAATGAAAGTGATCCTCGGAACGCCAGAAACGGGCAACTTCATATTTCAGTCGTGTAAGGATAATAGAAAAAGGGGTCCGCCGGAATTACGCCTAAGACTATGATATAATACTGAATCCCAGCAAAGTCTGAAAACGGCAACCGATACTAATACGTCACCTCCCTCGACTAGTGCGGTTTTTATCACTCCGCGTTCACCAAGCAGCACCGACGAAGCCAATTCTACAAAACACCATTGTTAGCCGACTCAAAGTTGGTCGACAGAAACAACACCACATACCCAGATCGACTACTTTGCCGAATATATCTTTCATGTTTTTAAACCAATGCACGAAGTTATCTTAGCAAATACTTCGAGATGGAACTTCGTTGGAAAACTAATCGATTGGACATTTTTGACGTTACTGAAACCTGGCTGACCAACGACATTCTCGACTCGGAATTGCTTCTATCTGGAATGTCGCTGCTCAGACGTGATCGTCCTATACGAGGCGGTGAAGTGCTGCATTATAATCTAAACAACTTACAGTTTGAATAGCTTGATATTCCCGACGCAGCCCCCGATTCGTTATGGTGATCAGTTAGACTCTCCAAAACTGATAGGTATCTTATCGGTGTTGTGTACCGACCTCCCGCATTTTCAGACTCAGCCAACGAAATTTTGTTGCAAACCATGAAGATTGCGTTATCACTAAAGTTCACCCATGCCCTCATAATGGGTGATTTTAACTGCCCCAATCTCATAAGAACGAGGACGTCCCGCCAGCCATTCGAGAGACAATTATTTAAGTTCATTGGATTGCATCCACTGCACAACCCGATAGCATTACCCACCAGATTTGGAGCAGGTCACGAAACATCAACACTGGATTTAGTGCTGACTAACGAGGAACTGATGGTGGAATCTGTCAATGTCACGTCTCCATATGGACGTAATGATGATGCCGTATTGAAGTTTGATTATATAGGCTACGCCTCTACCCAAGAAAACCGAAAGAACAGTACTCGTGGTATCATAGACTACAAAAGGCTGCAGAACTTGGCAATACTTAAGCGATGGGTCCTCTCAGAAGACGATCAGGATCCTTTGGTGGCATAGAAGAGCTTCACTGATTATCTTATCGAAATTGTAACGGCTCCAACAAGCATAAAAAATTGTGCTAAATCCAAATGTCGTCATTCATTAATTCGCAATCGAACAAAGAAATGGATAGAGGAAAAGAACTTTTCCTGGCCGGAGTACAGAAGATGTCCATCTATCAAAACCTGGAATAATTATTCCTTACTGCGAAATCAGTGTACCAAGTTGGTACGAGAGGACAAATTGATGTACCTAAAAACCCTGGCTCAAAAATTCATTTCTGATCCAAAATTGTTTTATAAACATATCAACTATACAAGGAAGGTGAAATGCAGAATACCAGCATTGAGATCTTCTGGATACGTTTCAACCACTACTCTAGAAGCAGCAGAGTTCCTCAAAAAGAAGTTCTTTCAGATCGTTACTGCGACGACACACGAAGCATTACAGATTCCAAGCAAACTACCCTGTATACCGTATTCTTCACTGGATAACATGACTTTTGACAGAGAGAAAGTTAGAGCAAAAGTACTAACTTTGCGTAAGAATATATCCCCAGGAGCAGACAACACGCATTCCCGGACTCTGTTATCGCTAGCCAATAACATTTCTGAACCTCTGGCTGTTCTTTACCAAAGAATATTCAACCAGGCAGTAATTCCGCAATCATGAAAGGAAAGGGTGATTTCTCCCATTTACAAAGGGGGATCTCACAATGATCCCGCCAACTTCCGCCCTGTTACACTTCTTCCGATATTGGCGAAAGTCATGGAGGCTATTGTGACAGATCTGTTTATGGAATATCTGGAGAAGCATGAACTTTTGTCTTCAACTCAGTACGGATTTCGGTAAAAGCATTTGTGCACCACAAACCTACTTCTTGCACGAGATGAGTGGACAAAATCCGTCGATGCAGGCCAGCCACTGGGTATAGTTTATTTGAACCTCTCCAAGGCATTTGATCGAGTAAACCACCAAATTCTACAGCAAAAACTCTACAACTACGGAGTAGAAGGTTACGTTCTGGACTGGATCGAGGAGTTTCTCCGACAAAGGACCATGTCAGTTCGTATTGATGATTCATTATCAGAGCCGATCACCGCTACCCGGGGGGTTTCTCAAGGATTCGTACTGGGGCCTCGTCTCTTTCATGCATTTATAAACGACCTACCACGTCCTTGGGCCTAATAAACTGCTATTTGCGGACAACACTAAGATCTGTAAGAACTTTAAGAACTGTAACACATCTTGAGGATTATATAGCACTCCAACAAACGACCAACGCAGCCCACCGGTCAATCGCCAACGACATCGAGTTCAACGTTTCCAAATACAGAGTTATTTCCATGCGGCATAAGTCTCGTTTCTCCTATGTTCTGGGGAACCAAATACTAACGCACGCTACTGATGAAAGGGAGTTGGGAGTTATGATACAGGAGGACGTAGGATGTTCCATGCACTGTGCCAGAGCATCATCTACGGCTCTAAAGCAAGTGGGACTATTCAGACATGTTTTCAGGTAGTTTGAAATAGCACTGTTCCCGCGCTTGTTATCAGCGTTTGTTTGGCCATACACGCAGTACGCCGTTCAATTGTGGAAACCATGGTTAAGTCGCGACAGGAAGGCTCTAGAACGTCCGCAAAGGCTGGTCTGTATAAAAATACATACTCCGAAAGACTGCAACTATTGGGACTCTACTCATCTCAATACCGCCGAATTCGAGGGAACCTAATATTAGTATATCACATACTGCATCAACCCAACCACCCTTGCCGTTTTCTGCTGACTTCATCTCATAATGATCACCTCAGGGGACATCCACTAAAGGTAAAGACCCAGAACAGCCACCTTGATTGCCGGTATCACTCGTTTGCAGTCAGAGTGTGTGGTGCATGGAATTCTCTCCCATCTGATGTAGTGTGCTCCTACAGTTGAACTATTTAAATCGCAATTCGATACAGCATTGGAACACTTAAAATTTCAACATCCGTGAGTGATCACACACATTATTATCATTGTTATTTTCTCTTTGTGAAGTTATTCAAAATATTCTGTAAAAATCCTATCGGATATGATAAGATTTAGGTTTGTTAAATCGCCCATAATAAAACTTTGACTTTGACTTTGATGGCTGCAGCCAATATTACTCCCTTAACTTGTATTCAATAAGTTGAATTATTATTCACTGCGGTGGTCAATCGATAAATCGATCCGAAGGTAATGTGTTAGAGTCCTGTATAGCTGTATGCCTTCTGGAGGATGTTTGATCGATCACAGTCACCTCTTTTGAACATCAATTGCCTAGCTGCAACCTTAAAATACGATTGATACTATTCTTGTTATTATCAGTAATAACCTTCTGTTATAAAACGATACAAAAAATTCCAACCGATATGCTTTGTTTTAGTAAATTAATTCTTACTAGGTATTCCGCACTAACCTCAGTGTCAATTTACTGAGGCTAGGCGAGCGATAAAATCGGGTTTTTATCTGTTCAAGTACATGTGGTCATTTCACTGATAGTTGGAGTAAGTGAACAGTCCTTAGATGGGCCAAGCTTTGTCAGCTTTTATTCTAAAGGTGTTCCTTAATCCATTGATTGCATTATTCCATATCTTGGAGGATGTTGCAGATAAATTAACCCATTATCCCATAATAGTGTACGCAATTTTGTCGACAAACTAGAGGTCCCTGTCGTCTGCGACTAGCTCTTGTTCAGCGATCGTACAGTGATCACGGGGTGCACTTCAGCACTTCCTCTCTGGGGGAGGATAACACACACCGTTCCGACAACCCGTTAGGCATGAGATCAAAGTAATTTTGAAATTTTGATCCACCTACGTGATTTGAAGCCTAATGTGAATTATGTGAAAATTTCCTACTTGAATATGAAAGAACACAGGGAAAGTTTCTTGTTTTATTAAAAATATCACTCCTTTATTCAAACAGAGTTTCATAGACTTGAATGGTTTTTCGAAGCAATAATAAAAAAATAATATCCTTTCTATCACGCCGTAATTACTAAAGCGGACTAAACAAACAGGTCGCGGATGACAACGTACATCCAGTGACCAGCGAAATTCAATTATAGACAATCATACTGTAATCCCACTGTAAGTGCCGGTTAGGATGGAGTTGGATGGGATGTATATTACAGAAAACAGCTCACACGGAAGTTTGCATTATTCAATATTTGTTAAAATTGGTGGCCTCATTGGCCTATGAGAAAGTCAGTGATATTATAAAGTCGGCTAGAAATGAGAATTCACCTGTACAGGTGTGAACGAAACGGTAAGCTTAGGGTGTTAATTTCGTTGTGTAAAGCCATATTTTTCAGAACGGAAGTATCTGTACATATGCACATGTGGTTACTGAATGCGAAAAAATACTTAGATACGCACGCACGTGTATCTATTGCAGTCATTCAAACAGAGCGAAGAAGGAGTGCAAGAGAAACCAAGTGAGAATGAATGGAACATGGCAAACAGTATGCGAATTGGGTATCATTATGATGGCAGCGGAATTAGTCAGAAGAAAAGCAAATTACGTTCTCCATAAACAACATTGTTTTGATAAGCGCGGAAATCGTGTTTTTACAACAAAATGAGTATGTATTTTCGAATTCAGTCTCTTCATCATAATGGAATATGTTTGGAATAACTTTCCATTCGTCCTCTGAAACAAATTGTTCGAAGTTCGTTTATTCCCGTTTCATCTCGCTGTTCCATCTCCCCGATTTTCCCTTCCAGTATTATGCTTCATTATTGCCACGGCGGTTAGCTACTCGAAGAGCGTCACACGAGCCGGGGATTGGAATATGTCCGCGTTGTGGGTCACTCTCCCTTGTTTGGGATTCGCGATTGTGAACTTCTTCATGGACGAAGCATGAATTAGATACGCCGAGAAAACGTGTTGCCATATACTGAGGTTCAGTATCAAATGTGTTTCTGGCCGTCTGCCATCAATACTTCTTTACTGCCGATACCCTCCGGAAATGCTGTGTACAGGTTGTAATTTTGTCTCTCTACTGACAAACAGGCATTAGGGAGAAAGGCGAAAATAAAACAGTTTACGTAATGATATTTTGATTCCACTGTGTAGTATATAATTGACTTGGGCACGAAGTCAAGTTGCACAATTGTCCGGCTCGTTTGTCCACTCACTGTTGATAGGCGAGAGGCGAGGAATGAAAGTCGTGAATGAATGGTCATCGCCAGCTTTGTTAGGACCGAGTTATATGTATTGGTTTTCTGGGACAGCGTGGAATAGAGAGGAAAACAGTTGAAAAAAATATTAAATAGCAAAGATTTAATAAATTTGCTTTTGAGTTCCAATTATGAACACACGTATGAATTGGATGAAAAGAGAATTTAAACCGACGGAAGCAGAAAAATCGGTGATGTGGAATTTGGGCCTTAAGGTACGGAATCATTTCGCATTTGTGTGGAATAATTACGTATTGAAGTATGCAATTAAACTGTAAGGTAACATATCGATTCCTGAATTTTGTTATTCTACTCTGCAGCACCTTGAACAGTTGTTTCACATTTTCTACACACTGATTCTTTTTAAACGTTCCATCCGTCAACCTCTCGCAAAGTTCAGTGAGTTACCAAAGGAATCAACTCCTGAGGAAAACTTAAAAATAGTATTATTCTGG